>APFE030524532.1:39588-83409 GCA_000404065.3 Pinus taeda
AAAGAATTAACTACACCTATTTTTGTCATTTTGTTTTTTTGAGATTAGTAATTTATTTGAAAAGTGGAGTAAATTACTGAAATCCCGATGCTTCATGATGTGGCTCTATAAGTAAAAAAAATGAAAAATATTAGTAACAACTAACTAGGTGTTAATATTTTAAAACAAATGCATTATTGAACTAATTTAATTACAAAAATGAAATATTTACATTTTATGCATTTTTAACCCAGGCGATATAACTTATTAGAGTTTAAAGGAGTTCCATTTACAACCCAGTTGTCCAAATGAGGCAAAACAAGTGTCAATGAGAAGCTTATAAAAAATCGATTTTAACAAAGCAATCAAAACAAAAATTTAAAGAGAATGAAAAATTAACAAAAGCGTAGGATAATCAACTAAATAAAAATCTTAAAAGGTGTTTAGCCAATTTTTTTATAGAAAGGGTTCCCATTATTTGAAGTGAACAAATCAAAATGGGGGGGTTGTGTTTTTACCACAATAATGGCGACACACGGGAGAAGAACCATTTATCTCTGTTTGATATGAATGAGATTTTCCTTATATTAAAGTAAAAATAATTAAAGAAGAGAAAATTATTTTTTGGAATGTTTGACTAGGTTCATTAATCTGAATAAAAGCAAGAATCATCTAGCTGTAATTTTTCTCAAAATTTCTCATAAATTAAAATATTTCAAAACTCTGTATCAGTCCTTAATTAGTTGTAGAGATAAAACAAAGGTCACTTTATAGCTTAGCTTTTAAAATATACTCATTTGTCACAGGTAGAGCCACTGTTGCCAACCACCATTTATAGTCTCGACAGGGTTACCTTTTAATCATCAATGATTCAGAATCTCATCTATTTAAGAATTATTGATCTAGAGATAAATCCATGTATATATGTTTATTTTTTCCTATTTTTTTTTAGTTCTTAAAAGTCATTGTTCTGGTTTGGTAGCCATATAGTTGACCATACCATTCACTGGTTATAATTGGACTGAACAAGTTGGCTCGTGATGAGACCCCTTGTCTTATAATTGTTTGCAATCATAAGCCATTACCCTGGTTTGTTTAGCAGTGTTGGTAATGTCAGCCTATTTTTTCCCTATGGTCATGGTAAGCATGCTCATGATGAGACCTCTTATCTTTTAAGTTTAAATATATTTTTGGATTATACTCTAGAAAAATAAGACTTTCTTGGACAGGGAGAATCATTGACTCCTGAGTAGTTAAGAATGACAATTTCAGAGTTAAAGGTGCTTTGCTGTAAAGTGTCTTTACTAGGTTACAAATAATTTTTCTTGACTGATAATAAAATTTTGAAAGATCTTAATAAAATATCGAAATCTCAAAATGATTACAATTTTGATGAAAAATATTTTTTCCAGATTTTATAATATTTTGCCAACTTCTTTTGTTTTATAATTTCTTCTTTAAGTATGTTTACCTTTATAATAAGAAAAACAAATTTTACTAAGAGATATTTAAGAAAAAGCTAATAGGTGACTATTAACAATTTTTCCCTATGTATGCTGACCATAGTTAGATAACAAGAAGGCCTTCCATATAAATCATGACAAAATCATCAAAAGGAAAACTAAAAACCAAAGAAAAAGAACTCTTAAGCCAAAATGAGGAAAGAACTCAACAAACAAAAAATAAAAATGAAGAAATTTGAAAAGTGAAAGGAAAATCCAAACTTTGAAATACAAACTCTAACAAGAATGTTTATACCAATGTCTCAACAATATGAAGAAAAAAGAAAATAATCATGTAATCATTCTTTCTTATGTCGAGATTTAGGAAAATCATACCTTGCAGGGTTGTAAGTGTTTTAGGCTTTTTGGATAGCAGTGACGATAAAATTCAACCATAATGAAAACTTTCTATCTGATGTTAATTTTCTTGTTGCAAAGCATCATTTTAATCATTTTCTAATAAAAGGAATACTTAAAAAAACACACTAAAGGTTCAGAAACTTCCTCGTGTAGCTGTTTCAATGAAGATTATTACTGTTTCTTGAAATAAAACCAAAAGAAGAATACGAGACTTCCAAAATATGATCTAATGAAGCATTGAAAGCTTTTATGAAGAGCTGCAAAACAGATTCATATGTCCGAAAAACAAAACTGAAACTAAAGTAACGAAAAGGAAATTAATGAAAGTGGGTACATGAATCTTACCAGTGGATAATTGCATTTGATCTTACCCGAGAGGTATCAGTTTCTCCAATACTAGCCGACTTTTTCTTTTAGTTAACATTAAAACATGAAGAAGGCAAACTAACCAAAATCCTATAACCCAAAATCATTATTTATTTTATTTAAACTAAAGCAAGCAGTAAAATGTAAAAAAGGAAATGTTTTATGTTCAAGGGAATTGAAATTAAAGCAAATGCATCATAAATGAGAATGAGAATTTGCAGTAATGAATGTTCTCAAAATATTATAAGTTTCATATAAACTCCATTATTTTATAAATTGTTCAGAATTAAGACCAAATCCAAGATAATGAAATTCAAATGTAAAGACAGAGAGGTCTTGAATTTCTTTTTTTTTAATTATAGAATTATATATTTAAAACTGAAATATATGAGAAATCGAAATGATTTGAATATGCTGCAAATTTGTTATCAACTGATTTCTTACCATAGTGGTTACTCAAGTTTGCTTTTAAAATAACACAATGTCTTATCAGATGATTCACATTGCATGTAGAGGCATGTGTTGGAGTTTATCGCATCAGAGGTTGCAATGGTAAATTGCCGATATGAGAACATGCGATGAGAACATGTGCGATAAGATTGAACAATCACATTGTTAGTGTCAGTCTTTGAAGCTTTTCCTCCAGTGATCAAACATGCTCTTACAAAGTGATTTCAGGTTGTCAAAGTCAAATTTTGTCATTTCAGTGAGCCTTCAAGTAAAATTTGGTCGCTAAGTGTTAGGTCTAGGGTTGTTTTCACCCCTCCCAAAGTCTTCCAAGTATTGGTCCATGTCACCATTCAACTTATTGTACCATCATTCAAAGAGTTGTCATCATCATTTCAGGTTCCAATGGGTCATTTTACACCTTGTTTGTGCTTCAGTGGTACTTGGGTAAGCCTCATTTCCCTATCCTAGGGCTTTGAAGGTAATTTTTCTTGGATGGTCAAATGATCAAAAAGACTTGTGTCTTGATGTTCATACACCTTTCCCTATTCTTAATATACCTTCTTAAACAATTCCCATCACTGATATCCCTCAAATTCATCATTTTCCCACAAAACCTAATGTATTGATACAATTTGACAATTTTCTAGGCTAGGCCTGTGTTTTGACCTTTTGTACCCCTTCCCCTCACTCAATATTTGAAATTACACTTTCCCCTGCTTCCTAACATCCATCCCTACTTTTCAAAATTTTCTCAAGAATTTAGAAGCCCCTCATCCCCTTCATTTCTACAAATCCCCTGTTCCACATATCGGGATAAGTTTTCTTCAAACTATGTTTCTGAGCATGAAAAGATGAATTTGACAAACATGAGAGAGGTTTTTGTCCATCATTGACCCAAGAAGAAAAACCTCTTTCAGTTTTTACACAAGTTTCATGGTTTGGGAGAAATGTCAAAAACATAATTGGCCTTAGGAGGATTGATGCACTTCTGGAGTGACCTTGGGTAAATCAAGATTTCACCTATCTTGAATGTTCAAATGACTTGCTTGATAATTTAAATGATATCTAGATAGAGAGATTTCCAATGAGCTATCATGATCTCAATTTGGAGTTAAGAAAGACCTTCAAAAGTTTACTGAAACAACACTTTGCATTTAGGTAGCCTCATTTTGCACATTTTGACTAGTCTTGGGCGATTTGACTTTTGACAGGGCAAGTGAACTCCAAATTGAAAAATTCAAGATTTTCTAGAAAGTAGCTCGATAAGCTTTCCAACGAGCTATCACATGCCCAATTTTAACATAGGTAAGGCTTTCAAAATTCATTTGCAAAAAGGCGTTGCACATCAGGGAGGCGTTGTGCATTAGAGGGTCGGCGCCGCACATCACAGATGCGCTGCACATTAGGCAGTTTTCTTCTTTTTTAATTTACACTAGTCCTGTGCATTAGGGATGCACTATGCATTGGGCTGGTGGCATTGCGCATTGGCCAGATGCCTCAAAACCCTCAAATTTCACCTCTAATCATTCTCATTGCTACATTTCTCCTCCAAGCAAGTAAGTAAATTCTCTTTTGATCTCACGTAGGGTTTTTTATGCTTTGATGGTGGTTTTAGCATCTTAAAATTCAAAACCCTAATTTGTCTCTAAAACTACCTCATACACTACAAATTACAATTGTTTATTCCCTATTCCCTAGTTTCATTTGCCCAAAACCTATCTCCTAAACCCCATCCTCCCTAAATCCTTTTCCTATCTCCTATCTCCCAAACCCTACCCTTCACATATCAAACCCTATACTCATATACCCCAAACTCTATCATTATTTCCAAACCCTATCATTACTCCCATACCCTACATCATTCATTAGCCTTACTTATTCCCCACATCCCTTTCCAATTCTTGTTCACCCTCACCTGCTTTCCTTTTTAAATCTCTTCATACTCCGAGTCTCAATCATCACAAGGGAAACAACTATAAAGTATGGAGGGGAATAGTGAGTATGACTATGAGAGAGAAACCCTTAGTAACAGTTCCATGGAGAGACTTAAGGAGCAAAAAGGAGCATGATAAGCTAAAGATCTTGGCTGAGGTTTCACTAACCCAACAAAGCAATCAATGAGGGACCCATGTGCCAAATTTGGGCAAGTTTTGAGAAAATTTTGTCATTTTCAATTTTTGAAATTTTACAACACAGGAAATACTGGTTGATGTGCAACGCCACCGGTGCTGCACATTGAATTGGTGCATCCTCTTGATAAATGTCTTATATATTTAGATTCAACATAAAAAAATAAGTAATCCCAGAAAGTTTCATCAATTTTAGAGAAGACCTTGGCCACCAAAAGGGCAAAAAACTATCAAAAAGTGCCCTCTCTGCCACTTTTTGGACACACAGGAACCAGTGTTGGGAGAATCCACTTTTGAGGGGGAAAATGACCTCCAAATCAGAAAATTCAAAGTGTTCCAAAAACTAGACAGGTAGAGCTTTCCAACAAGCTATCTTGGGTCTGATGTGGTGAAGTGAAAGGCTTAAAAAAACAATCTTGAAGTGGCGCTGCGCATCAGGGAAATTTTTGCCATTTTTTCCTAAAAACGTAGAATTTTGCCCAGTTTGACTATCAGTTGATTTTTTCTCTTCTCCTTGGTAAATTTGTGATGGTAATTGATGTAATATGATGTAAATATGATGAAAAATGACTTGAGGGGGTAGATACATCAGTTAGAGGTGGTTTGAGGTTGAATGAATCAGTTTCCATAGTTTTAGAAGCAAGCTGTTACACTGCCTATTTTCTAGTTCCTAGTTTAGATGTTGTTGAAACAACTCCTTGACTCATGGATTCGACCCCTAATGGGAAACATAGGTGGTTTGATGCCTATATTATGTAATTTCTTAGTCATTTGTAAAGGTTTGACTCTTGTGGATGCATTGAGCATTATTATAAATCACTTCTACAGTTTGGCAAGGAAATGAACCAGGGCTTTGTAGCATTTTGTGGAATTCTTGTGTGATCTGGATTTAAACAGGAACGCAATAGATTACAGAGATAACCATAAATATAGAGATGCGATAACCATAAATAAAGAGATGCAGCGGAAATAACACTTCATTTCATTAATGGAAAATACCGAAATATGCTTACAACCAGAATTGGAAATAAACCAGCTAGGACGATGGTAGCTTATCTCTGAGAAGAGATGTGCGGCTACATGTCTCTGAACTGTTCCGAACTTGTGTTACAATGAGGCTCGAACACCTATTTATTATTGAGAAACAATGGAAAACCCTTCACATTCCAAAACCGACCCTTAGAAGATGAAACGCCAAATTGTGGGCCCCGTTTTGGGTAAATTGGTACATCAATTTCCCGGGGTCGTAACTTTGCCATACGATCTCCGTTTGACGCGTATGATAGCTTGTTAGAAATATCTATCCAAGAAATACCATTGTTGGAATGGGAAACATCGGTCCATTCCATGGACCCATGTTGCCCTTGGATTCCCAAAAAAACGTCGTTTAGGGCCTCAAAACGGCTCCGGAAGTTCAGGACCCGAAAAACTGCTAAAAATAGTAAGTTGTGCTACAATTAAGGAAACGAAAATTGCTGAAAGAGACAATGATGGGGGTCCAGATGGGCTTGGCAGGTGGCCACCAATATCCACCTGGATCATTGTGGTAATGTGTCTTGGCATTGTTTCTTCCTTTATTATTTAGTTTCTCTTATGTGTATATGTTCCAGCATCTATTTCTTTCTTCATAACTAAATGAATCAAGATAAATAGGTGGAATCCATTGATATTCAGTGCTCTGCCTTGAGGATACATTTAGTTTTTTAATGTTTTTTGTTGTTTGAAGAGGACTCATGAACCTTGCATGCCCTCTCCAACTCCTCACTGGTATTAGACTTACCATCACATCCAATTCAAAGTGCCAAAACACCTGCATATCTCGCCCCACAGAAACTCCTGCAAATCTGAGTTGATTTCTCGAACCTAAAGACGCCTTCTTCATTTGATCCAACAGCCAACCATCAAAATCAAACAAAATCCTCTAACCTAATATACCTAGCCTAAAATCAACATTTATTTTCAGTCATCTCAAGCCCTAGTTGCCATATTTTAATTGAGATTGGCAAGGAGAGAGCCCTCTTGCGACCTGGATGGGCTAGCTACCAGGTTAAGCATGGTTTGATGTTACCTTAGACCTGCCTTTCTTTAGCCTGAGGTAGATCCAGGCACTAACATAGTGGCGACCATACTGGGAATCGTAGTTTTATGTTCCTCAACAAAAGTAATCAAGTTCAGATTAGATTGTTGATGGTGGACAACGATCAGACACAGGAAGGCTGAAATCATTCACCTGGCGACTCCAAATCACTTTCAAGATTAGATCCAAGGACTCCACTGGATGATGAACTCGACCAACAGAAACATGAAAGGACAATATATAAAGATCAGGTATTCAAGTTGGAATTTCATCCAAGACATTATGTTCTTTATTATAAATTATTTCTTCTCTTTCCCCAAGAATGTCAAGAAGGCTTTGCAAAGTATATTGTATTTGAGAAAAGATCCTCAGCCTCCATTTGATTCCTTCCCTTTGAAGATTGTGAATACCAAAGATTTGCATGCCTTTGAGCTTGATCAATACCTTTTTTCTGAAGCTTGTGATGACCGTCTTCAAAATGATGAGCCTCAAGAGACCAAGACTGATTCTAAACTTTCTGTACATACCCCTATACCTTGTAAAATTCTAGATCGATACAAGCCTCTGATTTTACCTCCTATATCCCATGCTTTCCCTAAAAATCATGACCTATATCTACCAAGATTTGATGGTGAAAGCGGCAACATCACTGTTGAGAGACATGTATTGAATTTTGAATCATTTCTCGACCTCTTTGAAGTTGAGGAAGAGGATGCTAATATTAGGCTTTTTGCTCTTTCTTTGCAAGGCAAAGCCAAGAGTTGGTTCAAAACCCTACCTTATGCGAGCATCTCAAATTTACAGCAATTCGTCAAAGTTTTCCTCGACAAGTGGGTGGCCAGACAAAACCCTTTCTTGATTATAGAAGAGTATAACCAGCTGAAAAGATTTCCAGGGGAGACAGTACAACAGTTTTCTGTCAGGTTTAACCAAGTCTATTTTTCGATGCTAATTAATATAAGACCTCCTCCTGGATTCGCTCTCTTGCACTACCTGGAAGCCTTTGATCCGAAAATGGAGTTTCAGCTGAGGGAAAGGAACCTTGCAACACTTGAGGAGATGCAAAACAATGCAGTAGATGTAGAGGCTAATTCGCTGATCAGATGGGCAAAGTTGAAGGAAGAAGATGTGAAAAACATAGATCCAGAGGAATCGACATCTTTAGAGGTAAAGCTCAACATTTTGGTAAGTGTAGTGGAAGAGATGATGCAAAGGATCACCACAAGGAATGAGTATAATGTTCAAGACCATGGCTCACTGATTGAAGAGGAGAAAGTTGCTGATCCAAAACATTTTCTTTATTATCCCAGTTGTCATAGACTTGATAATGATTGTTTTATAGATCATCTTGGATAAGAGAGATCTATTGATATGACATGTATGCTTGATGATGTGTTTTATATTGATGATTTCCCTAAGTTTGATCAGTATGATGATGATTATGTTCTTCAAACAGAAGCTAATCTTGTAAACAAATCAAGAACTAGTTTGTGGGAAGAGGAAGTTCACTTTCAACAGCTCGAATACAGTGATCAACTGATGCATATCAGCTATGGAAGTGAGGAAGAAAGTACAACAAATTTTGAAGTAAGTGAAGGATCTTTGCCTTTTTGTTTTGCTTCGTTTCAATTCATCAGAGACAACTTTCATGCAGTCAGTAATCAACCGTCAACAAGTCTTGATCTGGACCATCTTGAGGGCAATGAAATCCTTGTGAAAGACTTCTCATATCTAGATCTGTAGCCCCCAAATTCCATTGATTGTCAAGTTACAAATGAAGATTTGGAAGCTGGACCATATGATCAAATGATGCAAGATGATTTCGTACCATTTTGCTTTGAATCATTTCAGTTTTTGAAGGGAAAATTGCATAGTATATCTTCAAATGAGAAGCTTGTAGAAAATCATGCAATCTCATTAGAACCAATAGAAAATGGGTTGCAACAGTGTTTTCAAGTTTTTCGTGATCCAATAGCTGATGTGTTAGATGATGTCTGCAGTAAAAGTCCTTCTCCACTAGCTAACTGTGAGATTGAAATAAGTATTGATACAAACTTGATCCGACAGCTGGTTTCTTTGTTAGTTTCAACAGGAGTCTCATCACAGTGCTTAGATGAAAGTTTGCATTCATGGTATGAGGAGAAAAAAAATAATCCACTAGATGAGCTAAGTCCCAGTGTGCATGAATTTCAAGATCCTTATGCAGTGTTTTTGGAGTCAGATAGAGCATTCATATTATTCAATGGATCTGTTTACAAGTTTTCATGGGAGTTTCCTTTCAGTAGTTCTCTCTTGTTGTTCATAAGCAGGAACTTGTGGAGAATGCAAACAACAACTAGAATGCTTACTTGGTTGCATTGGTTGTTTCATTTCACTTGATCAGGTGATGAATGGAAAAAATGGAGTAGGTTTTATTGAATAATCTCCATTTTGAGCATATTTTCCAGTTTGCCAGTTGTGTTTTAGTATTGAGTCAGTTTCAATTCAGTTTGTGTCGTCAAGTTGTTAGTTTTCAGTCATGCATTTTAGTTTGAGTTTTTGACTCCATGCCCAATAGATAAAGCACTGGTCTGCTTTCCCAAAGATCTGTGGTTCTTGGCACCTCCAAGGAGCTACCATCCCCATTGGAGCCAATGTTAGTGTCAGTATTTGAAGCCTTTCTCCAGTGATCAAACATGCTCTTACAAAGTGATTTCAGGGTGTCAAAATCAAATTTTGTCATTTCATTGAGTCTTCAAGTAAAATTTGGTCACTAGGTGTTAGGTCTAGGGTTGTTTTCACCCCTCCAAAAGTCTTCTAAATATTGGTCCATGTCACCATTCAGCTTAGTGTACCATCATTCAAAGAGTTGTCATCGTCATTTCAGGTTCCAATGGGTCATTTTACACTTTGTTCGTGCTTCAGTTGTACTTGGGTAAGCCTCATTTCCCTCTCCTAGGGTTTTGAAGGTAATTTTTCTTGGATGGTCAAATGATCAACAATACTTGTGTCCTGATGTTCCTACACCTTCCCTTATCCTTAATATACCTTCTTAAATAATTTACATCACTGATATCCCTCAAATTCGTCATTTTCCCACAAACCCTAGTTTATTGCTACAATTTGACAATTTTCTAGGCTAGGCCTGTATTTTGACCTTTTGGACCCCTTCCCCTCACCTAATATTTGAAATTCTACTTTCCCCTGCTTCCTAACATCCCTCCCTACTTCCCAAATTTTTCTCAAGAATTTAGAAGCCCCTCATCCCCTTCATTTCCCTTCATTTCTACAAATCCCCTGTTCCACATATCCTGATAGGTTTTCTTCAAACTATGTTTTTGAGCATGAAAAGATGAATTTGACAAAAGTGAGAGAGGTTTTTGTCCATCATTGACCTAAGAAGAAAAACCTCTTTCCGTGTTTACATAGGTTTCATGGTTTGGGAGAAATGTTGAAAACATCATTGGCCTCAGGACAATTGATGCACTTCTGGAGTGACCTTGGGAAAATCAAGATTTCACTTAGCTGGGATGTTCAAATGACTTACTTGATGATTTAAATGATATCTAGACAGAGAGAGATTTCCAAGGAGCTATCATAAGCTCAATTTAGAGTTGAGAAAGACCTTCAAAAGTTGACTGCAATAGCACTCTGCATTTAGGTAGCCTCATTCTGCACATGTTGACCAGTGTTGGGAGATTTGACTTTTGACAGGGAAAATGAACTCCAAATTGAAAAATTAAAGATTTTCTGGAAAGTAGAATCGATACGATTTCCAAATAGCTATCACATGCCCAATTTTTACACTAGGAAGGCCTTCAAAGTTGTATGCAAAAAGGCACTGCACATCGGGGAGGCGCTGCACATCAGAGGGTCGGCGCTGCGCATCAGAGAGGCGCTGCATATCAGACAATTTTCTCCTGTGTTAATTTACACTGGTGCTGTGCATCAGGGAGGCGCTACGCATTGGCTAGTAACGCCTCAAAACCCTCAAGTTTCACCTCTAATCACTCTCATTGGTGCATTTCTCCTCCAAGCAAGTAAGTAAACTCTCTTTTGATCTCACATAGGGTTTTTTATGCTTTGATGGTGGTTTTAGCATCCTAAACTTCAAAACTCTAATTTGTCTCTAAAACGACTTCTTACACTACAAATTACAGTTGTTTATTCCCTATTCCCTAATTTCATTTGCCCAAAAACTATCTCCTAAACCCCATCCTCCCTAACTCTTTTTCCTTTCTCCTATCTCCCAAACCCTACCCTTCACATATCAAACCCTATACTCATATACCCCAAACTCTATCATTATTTCCAAACCCTATCATTACTCCCATACCCTACATCATTCATTAACCTTAATTATTCCCCACATCCCTTTCTAATTCTTGTTCACCCTCACCTGCTTTCCTTTTTAAATCTCTTCATACTCCTCTCAGTCATCACAAGGGAAACATCTATAAAGTATGGAGAGGGATAGTGAGTATGACAATGAGAGAGAAACCCTTAGTGACAATTCCATGGAGAGACTTAAGGAGCAAAAAGGAGCATGATAAGCTAAAGCTCTTGGTTGAGGCTTCACTAGCCCAAAAAAGCAATCAATGAGGGACCCATGTGCCAAATTTGGGCAAGTTTTGAGAAATTTTTGTCATTTTCAATTTTTGAAATTTTACAACACAGAAAATACTGGCTGACGCATAGTGCCACCGGCGCTGCGCATTGAATTGGTGCATCCTCTTGACAAATGGCTTGTAGATTTGGATTTAACATCAAAAAATAATAAACCCAAAAAGTTTCCTCAATTTTGGAGAAGATATTGGCCACCAAAAGGGCAAAAAACTCTCAAAAAGTGGCCTCTCTGCCACTTTTTGGACACAAAGAAACCAATATTGGGAGAATCCACTTTTGAGGGGGGAAATGACCTCCAAATCAGAAAATTCAAAGTGTTCCGGAAACTAGACAGGCAGAGATTTCCAACAAGCTATCTTGAGCCTGATTTGGGGAAGTGGAAGGCCTCCAAAAACAGCCTTGAAGTGGTGATGTGCATCAGACTCAGGGCTCTGTGCATCAGGGAAATTTTTGCCAATTTTGCCCAAAAACGCAGAATTTCGCTCAGTTTGACTATCAGTTGACTTTTTATTTTCTCCTTGGTAAATTTGTGATGGTAAAAGATGTAATATGATGTAAATATGATGAAAAATGACTTGATGGGGTAGATACACCAGTTAGAGGTGGTTTGAGGTTGAATGAATCAGTTTCCATAGTTTTAGAGGCAAGCTGTTACACTGCCTATTTTCTAGTTTCTAGTTTACATGTTGTTGAAACAACTCCTTGACTCATGGATTCGACCGTTGATGGCTAGCATATGTGGTTTGATGCCTATATTATGTAATTTCTTATTCATTTGTAAAGGTTGGACTCTTGTGGATGCATTGAGCATTATTGTAAATCACTTCTACAATTTGGCAAGGAAATGAACCAGGTTGTTGCAGCATTTTGTAGGATTCTTGTGGTAATGTGTCTTGGCATTGTTTCTTCCTTTGTTATTTAATTTTTCTTATGTGTATATGTTCCAGCATCTATTTCTTTCTTCATAGCTAAATGAATCAAGATAAATAGGTGGAATCCATTGATATTCAGTGCTCTGCCTTGAAGATACATTTAGTTTTTTAATGTTTTTTGTTGTTTGAAGAGGACTCATGAATCTTGCATGCCCTCTCCAACTCCTCATTGGTCTTAGACTTACCATCACATCCAATTCAAAGTGCCAAAACACCTGCCTATCTTGCCCCACAAAAACTCCTGCAAATCTGAGTTGATTTCCTAGACCCAAAGTTGCCTTCTTCATATGATCCAGCAACCAACCTTCAAAATCAAACAAAATCTTCTGACCTAATATACCTACCCTAAAATCAACATTTATTTTCAGTCATATCAAGCCCTAGTTGCCATATTTTAATTGAGATTGACAAGGAGAGAGCCCTATCCCGACTTGGTAGGGCTAGCTACTAGGTTAAGCGTGGTTTGATATTACCATAGACCCGCCTTTCTTCAGCCTGAGGTAGATCCAGGCACTAACACACACCATTGAAGAAATGTTATATTTAGGACCGAGGACAGTCATGTCGCAAATCACACATCACACATTACACATTGCACATCGTAGATTCGGAATAGTGGTATGGCCATGCGATGAAGCGATTGGCATATTCAGAATATTGGAGAATAGTCATGTAGGAAATGCCAATATGATTCTTACGATATCGGTGATGTGATGGATGACGTAGATAATCGGCGATCGACAAACTTTAAGTACAGAATGAAACACGATATAATTCTTGCGATGCCGATATGCGATGAATGACGTGACTAATCGACGATCATCAATCTTAAGCACATGATGTAACAATACTTGATATGCCGATATGCGATGAAGAGTGGATCTGATAACTTTATGATGGGATTTTAATAACATATTAGATCCGTGACATTGGTCCTTTTAAAATTATGCTCCCATCACTATTGCGATTGAACGGATGCGATATTTCTTTTGAACTAGATTTACATTTGATATCGGGTCCCGAATTATGTGAACATCGCAATATTGGTAAGGTCGATTATCGGAGATCGGTGATTCAAGATAATGGGAGTATACTTCAACTGCAAACTTCTGATATGCGAAATGCGATATGGCATATGAGTGAGGAGGTCTCACATTATCAATTTGTTATCAGAAAATGCTAAGGGATACTTCTGATGAAATATTTCGCTACAAATGGTTGTCAAATGGATGATGCGATACCGGAAGGAAATAATTGATGAAGATGAGCGAGATGGGAATATTGCAAATATATATTTACTGTAGTATCAACAATATGAAAATCAAATTTAAATGTTTTTAATATGAATCCTGTGATACTGCTTTAAATTTCAATTGGGTTTTCTGATGAATGAAACCAAAGGTAAAAATGCTCAAATTCTAATGAATCACAAATAAAATTTCCCGGAACCTGTTGCAAATTTGAAATGGGTTTGCTGCTTTCTTCAAGTTTTGAAAACAAATGAAAACCTGCAAATAAAACAAAACAAAAATAAAAAATAAACTAAGGAAAAGAGAAACTAATAATAGATGAGAATGAACTTGTGAATGCGTACATGGAAATAAATTCTCTGTAGTTTTTACCTCATGAATCTTCAAATTCTTCCTTCAATTTATCAAAATTTTGCTTTTGTTCAAAATCATCTCATTATTTATTCTAAATCGGAGTGAGCAATCAGCCTAAATAAAATTTTCTTATTCATGTTCAGGAAATATAAAATTTACCAGAAATAAATATGAAAATAGTCTTCCCTTTTCAATTGAAATAACAATTTATTACCTCTTCTTATTCCGAATAACTTGAGAAGAATCTGTATTGTTATAGTGATTGTTCAATAATGCCTTGAGTAAATGAATATGATGCGTATTGCTGCATCAGATAATAAAATAAAGATCAAAATTGGATAAAGCCACTAATTTTGGAAGAATATCAACACAGATTTAAATGTTTGCCAGGTGCATACTCTATTAAATTCTGTCAAGACATTATTCGAAATAGGCAAAGATATATTCATGGGTAGAGGTATTGTTGTAAGAAATTTTTGATTTTAAAAATGGGAAGTAAGAATTAGAATTTTTCTAATTAGAAGGAAATATTTCCCTGAACATGTATGAGAATGGCTGATTGCTTGCTTTATTCATATCTGTAGAACTGTTAAAAATAAATTAACTACATAAAACAAACAAACAAAATTAATTCTACTCTTATTCTAACCATATACATGAAAATGAATAGGTATAGTCATATTTCCAGTGTAACCATTCTTTCATTTCTATTCCTGCATATATGTACAGTTCAAATGCTAGTAATAAAAATACAAATATAACTAAACTAAGGAAATTAAATCTGTAATCAGAATGTACAGTGATTGTTAGCAACTTATTCACAATCTCCTTCTCTTGGAATTTCCTTTTTAGTTGAATACCAATTGGATCATAGAAATCTGGGTGGGTTTTTATTAATGAGTGAGAAATGTTCAAAAGAGGAGATAACATGCCAGATTGGGGATATGAGCTTTTAAATTCAAAGGCATAAAAAAATTCGTTAGTGTTATGTACAAATGTTAAATTATTAACAATCTTCCATGAAGGAAAATTTTCCAAATATTTTTCAAATGATTAATGAAAAATGGATGGAAATATGTTGGATATAATGAAATATATTAATTGAATTGGACTGCTGCTTATATTGAAAAAATACATTCTCTTGTTGACATTGCCTTTAAGAAAATAGAAGCTTTTGATAAAACATTAACATTGATTGAAATTGAAATATTAATAGCTTTTGATATTCATGAGTATAATATGAAACTTCAGTTTCCCAATAGGGCAATGCATCAATTGAGTGTTTGATAGTAAAGTGCTCAATATGCCAACGAAAAGTGTGAAAAAAATTGAAAAATAAAATTAGAAAATAAATCTAAATTTAAACAAAATAATTGTGAAAGAAAAAATAAAATGAAATCACTATTGGTATAACTAATGTTACAACACAATTGGGATTATTTTGAAATAATTTCTTTTTCACAAGGATTGGCCAGAATTATGGAATTTGAGTAATTTCGAATTCCAAGTTGTGAATTAGAAAGAGAATTATGATTATGAGTAGGAATGAGAGCTTAATCATGATATGAGTCATAAATTGGAATTTTTTTTTGAATGGTGAAATCATGAAGATAATTTGCTACTCTAAAATGAGGATTGGTTGGAATAATTTCTAAATTGAAATATTCTTCATTCTGAGATGTTATTTGAATTTTATCATGAGGATTTTCTTGGGAAGAATAGAAATCAACATCCTCAATGTCAGAGTAATTATCATAAATGACTTCACAAGATTCTCTAGAATTCTCTTCGATCTCATCCAATATATCAAAACAAGGAGGAACAAAAATTTCATGTTCATTAATGGCAAAAGAATGATCAATTATTGTTTCTCTATCTTGATAAAAATTAATTGGTATGTCATTTAGATCAACCTTTTTATTTTATGAAATATCATTAATACCAAGAGGGGGCAAATTACCATTATTAAAAATATCAGGTTAAAGGGGAAAATGTGAATCTGAAATAATGCAATTAAAAATGTCTCTATTTTAAAACTCTTATATATTATGCTAATTATAAATTTTAGATTCTAGATCACTCATGCTTTCTTGAAGAAGGCTAGTTTGTTGCTTTGATTTCGACATTTGTTCATCATGGAAAAATTCAGAAATTTGTACAGCAATTTGCATGCTATTATTTACTTTGATTGTTGCTTGCACTTGTTGATTTGCAATCTGATTTTCTGAATTTAATATGAGAAAATTTCAGATTTCAAGGCAGATTTTTCTCTAAAATTGCTGCTATTGTCTTCTTGCATTTGAATAGAAATATTTTCCAAACTTTGTGAAATCACTTCATCACAATTTATTTTCACATCCATATTGGAATTCTTATTTATTTTATAAGGGGATAGAACAAAGCTTGAACTAATTTAATATGGATTGCGAATGGGAGGAAGATAACAAATATGTTCAAACCATCCTAGTTATTCATCTTCTGTAGGTTTATTTTTTATTTTGAATTTTAAACAATTCAAATGAAATCGAATATTAAAATCAATAACAGGCTCATTTTCAAACCTTCGTAGATATTCAATTTCATCACATACATGTTCATAATCATAGCCATCAAATTTAGAAATGAAAATTGTAACAAACTGATCCCAGCTATGGATTGAGGAAACCAGAAGAGTTCTACACCAGTTTTTGGCTTTTGCCGCAAATGTGAGAGTAAAAATTTTGCATAAAATGCCTTCATCAATTCTTTGAAAATCATAATTTGAAACATTTTGAATAAATTGAAAGACATTATTAAAGGCATAAGAATTCCTCTTACCATTAAACTTTGCTTGAGACAAGAGTCTTACCACTTCAGGTGGAGTATTGGAAGATGCACGTCCATGGATATAACTCCAAATTGGAAGTTTAAGAGGAGCCATCGTGATTAAATAAAATGTTAAAATTGAAAAGACTCCAATAGACAACAAGTTTCAGGCCCTCCTTTTGGCGCCACAAATGTTGATGCCTTGAAAATCGCTGCAACAACAATGGGGGATAAACACTCGGTCCGGACCTTAAAGCAGCTCTTTTTCCGTTTGAATTAGTGGATCCGACTGGTTTAACTAGGTCCAGTTACCTTTTCCCTATCACTATTGGTTTATGACGTATCTTTAATGACCAATAGACAGGGATATCAGATCACTTCTTCTCGCTGATCGAGCAAAAGAATGACCCTTAAGCTGATTTGGGTTCAGCTAAACCACAACTAAAATTTTGCCTCTTTGAGAAGAGGTCTTAAAAGAATGTAGAAATTAATCTAAATACAAAATTATTCTATAATGCAAGCAAAAGAAACTAATCTTAATCCTATCTCAATTAGGCAAATATAGATCTAACCCAACCAAGAAAAAAATATTTAAAGTATTGAGATTTAAATATGTTTTGTTTATAATGAATATCAAATTAATGAAGTAATTCAATTAACTGACATTATGGACACCAACACACATCTTATTGAAACCTCTTAATTGAAATAATCAATAAAAAAAACTCAGGAAGAAATTCACAAAAATGATATTAATTGTCAAATTAGTAAATCCAATAATTAAACAATAATATGCAGAAATAGTTCACAACATATTACTATTTGATAAATCAGTTTTATAAGATAGATTTCTGAGTAAATAGTTACTCAAAAATCATAAATTAATTCATAAGAACAGAGATACGTAATAACAATATTGAGACAAATTACCCATATTAACATAAGTGCACAAACATGAATAAAATGACATATTCTTGTTATCATAAAAATGAAACTGATATTTGAAACAATAGTATTAAAAATACCAATTTATTGCATCCATTTCTCTGACCTTGGTCTCCAACAGTCCTTTACATTGCTTGAACTTCTGTCTTTAAAACCGGAGCCACAGTAGTGCAATGCTGCCCATCATACATAATTCAAGATACAAAGGAAAAATCTTTAATAATACCTAGATCTGAGATTTTCTCTCCTCCTTCCTACAACTCTAAATTCCTATTACAGAAATTTAAAATTGCAGAGGAGAACAACCTTCTATTACATTCTGCAATCTGCTATTTATAATATTTGCAAAGGAATTCTTCAGAGGAAAGTTTGTTGAAGAGAAATCTGCTCAATCCAATTTTATTTGCTCAAAATTCCAATCTTTAATTGTTGTCGCATTCTCATTGATTGAGATCTTTTTCTCTATATCTTCTCTACTGTTTTTCCTACAAGAAAAAATCAAAATAAATTAAATGCAACAATAAAATCAAAAAGTTATTTTTGGCATTTAAAACAAATCCAATCAAATACAATTAAATAAATAATTGAAAATAAAATGTAGACTTTCTATTGATGCTTGGGATGGTTTAATTGGCCAAGGATATCACTGATGAATGGATCTGCATTGAGAAGAGACTTTGACAAATGAAAATGCAGAAAATAAAACTCAGAAAATTGATTTTGTTTTAGAAATTCGGAGTTTGATATTCTGCTTAATTTTTGACCCAATAAATGACCAAATCTGTTAGTGAAACCTCCTCAGAAATGTTCTCCTTGATTTTATCTTTTCAATGAGCCATCCTGAGCCTCATTTGACCAAGTAAAACTCAATCTATGAATCTCCAAAGTTAATGAAGTAAATCTAGTACAATTCTGAAATTTCTGTTGCTGAATTTAAAAACATAATTTTAATTAAAAATTTAATCCTAAATTAAATTCTATTTATCTAAAAATTAATATAATTTAATTGTTAATCATAAATTAAACTAATTAATAATACTATTATTAATTAATATTAATTTAACTATTGATATAGTTAACTAATCTAAATAATATTTAAATTTTAAAATTTAATTAAACTAATTAAATGTTACATATTAATTAATTTAAAATATAATATATTAAATATTAAATAGCTATTTTAATATTTCAAACTAAAACTAATTTACCATTTCACTCATACGTGAATGAATTTGAAACTCAAAATGAATTACAAAGTCCATGAATAGACTTTGTATTCATATCTTATGCCATTTAATGATCGGGGAATCGATATCGGGAGGATTGTTAAACTTGTTTCGTATGAACGCTCTAATCGACATCGGGATATCGGGAGGATTGTTAAACTTGTTTCGTATGAAAGCTCTGATGCGATCGAAGCTTATAATGAGACTTAAACTTAAATTTCCATAAGCTATCACATTTCGGTGATAAGGGATGGGATGTTACTAGGGTTTTTTAAAAATGTGTCTAATGAAAAATCTTTGATGCCATTTCATCTCCGATCCTATCTCTCGATGCATTGAGAATTATATATATATATTATATAATATATATTATTATATATTTTTATGTATTAAATTTTGATTTAATTAAGTTAATTATATTTAATATATTAATTAATTTAAAATTTAACATTAAATATTAAATATTTATTTTGGTTTTATTTTTTAATGAAGTTTTAATTTCTAAACTACAACAACTTTGAAAATAAAAATAAAAAATAAACTACAACTATTTTTTCCATTTTGATTTTTTGAGATTAGTAATTTATTTGAAAATTGGAGTAAATCACTGAAATCCCGATGCTTCATGATTTGGCTGTATAAGTAAAAAAAATGAAAAATGTTAGTAATAATTAACTAGGGGTTATTATTTTAAGACAAATGCAGTATTGAACTAATTTAATTACAAAAATGGAATATTTACATTTTATGTATTTTTAAACAACGCGACATAAATGATTAGACTTCAAATGAGTGTCATTTACAACCTAGTTGTCCAAATGAGGTGAAACAAGCATCAAGGGAAGCTTATAAAAAATTGACTTTACAAAACAATCAAAACAAAAATCTAAAGAGCATGAAAAATTAACAAAAGCGTAGGATAATCAACTAAATAAAAATCCTAAAAGGTGTTTAGCTAAAATTTTTATAGAAAGGGTCCCCATTTTTTGAAGTGAACAAATAAAAATGGGGGGTTGTGTTTTTACCACAACAAGTGGCCGCAGAGGCTTATGCAGGCTTCATTGTGAAAACAGGAAAAAGAAAGGAAAAATGGTGATTTTTGCCTTTAAACAGAAAAACAACTTTCTTTTGAAATATGGCACGATAGTGAATAGTGGCTATTTTGTTGTTATGCGGGAGGTAGTTTTTATCGCACCACTTATGAAGTGTGGGGGGTTTTGAGAAGGTTTCACCCGATATGGTTTAAAGCCTGATATGTAGCAGAGGAGGACGGTGGAATACCACTTTTCGTGTGGGTAATGCCCGTACAGAGAGTCAACCTGAAATTTGCCGTGGGCCGTTAGATTTGGATGTATGTGATTGGATAGTGGTGGATCGAAGGAGTGGTATGGAGGGAACCATCGATCAATCAGAAATGGCTTTATTTATGAGTTAAAACTGTGATTAATGGGGTTAAATGGAGTTTAAGGTTAATTCCTTGTTAAAATCATAAAAACGATTGAACAAAGAAAACCTTCGCAAAACAGATATGGCAGACTTGAAATTTTATTAACTTGGGCGGATAATGATATCGGTTTTGAGCTAATCGCATATCACAATCATAGTTTAGCAGAGGAAGACCCATCGCAAAGGAGAGCGATCAGGGCCGAATGCAACGTAGGAATAAATCATGTATGATATGTGATCGGGTCTAGACTCCCATCACAATGGCGGAGGGTATTGCTATTAGCCGGGACTTGTGATGGAGGTGGATGCGATATGGCATGAACTGCAATATATATTGTGTTGGGTCCATCACGCATCACATATCGCAATGCGGGGAGTAATGCTTTAGCCAGGGCTTGCGATGGACGAAATGGCATTGCACTGTGATATATATTGCGTCGGATCCAGGCCCATCGCAATTGCATATCACAATGGCGGAGGAAAGTGCATACATGTTATAAAGTTTGCGAACCGCTGATGCGATATATTATATTAAATACATAGTTTTTATAATAAAACTAAAGGTTTCGAGGTATTTTAATAAAAGAGTTAATATATACAGGAAATGGAATTTTTAGGGGTTTTAATACATTAAGTTAGTATTAATATGGAATATGAGCAGAAAGGGAAAATATACACGAAAAGGGGAAAATACTAAGTATTATGCTTTTTATGAGTTTATTTGTTTTTCATATATGCATAATATTTAGGGTAAAACATATTTTTGTGGGGTTTTTGGGTGAAAAGGGATTTTACATGGGGTTTTCACTTTTATTAGGTGAAAAAGGAAATTTACCTTAGGAAAATGGGTTTTTTTTGTAGAAAATGAATGAATATGAATGTATGAAGGTAAGAAGGAGAAATTATTAAATTTAGAGATGCATGAGGATGATGGAAGTTAATTAATTGATCTTGTAGACCTTCATTTGCTTTGTGTAATTTCCTCATGGACATAGAAACCTATGGTAAAACATGATGATATACCTTTTGTCCAATGAATCATCAAACTTCTGCAACCTTACTCTACTTACCCTTTGCTTATCCTATCATTTCTTATTCACTTAATGGGTGCATTTAAGCTAGCAAACCCTTTTCCTTTCTTTTTAATTTACAAAAGCAAACTATCTAAATCTACCCTTATAATCTCCAAGGGCTCAAATTAAACTGATGAGCACTTTATTGTTCTCTACCTAACTAATGATCTGTCAAGATTAAACAGTTTGGCCAGATCTTTATTATCTAACTATAACATCAAATTTAAAGCATGAAGCAGTCAAGATTAAACTATTTGACTATCATTGGTTGTGGCATTTAAGACAAGCTGCACACAACCATTATTTTGCAGAGAAATAGTAGTGGCATTTATACTTGCTCACTTTCAGAGTTTATTTGTTTTCTTTCCTTTCTAACCTAACATTTTCTTTTTGTCTTGATTTTTTAGGACACCTAACCTAACATTTTCTTTGATATGGACATCATCATCAATATATTTTTTTCACTATTTTATTCACTATTGTTATGTCCATATCCTAACTTAACATTTTTTAAAATATTCTATATTTTTTTACTATTTTATTCTATCTTATCAAAACTAAAAAATGTTGCAACATTGGCTCTCTCTGGGTACTGTTTTCTCTTGTAGAATGCAAAGAACCTACAGATCCATGTGCCTTCTCCTCGAGCTATGGAGTCCTTGCTGTAAGAAAAATCACACAACCATCTTGAAAAGTAAAAGAAAACCAGATTATTTACAATGAAAACTATTTCGACTTCTTAGTACTGAATGTAATGTTTGAGAAACCTTCCATTTACAGGATAAGTGGAATATAGCCCCTCAAGATTCTGCAGCACAAAGTGTTGTTACCCTTCACTTTAGCAATTGTTAAAGGTCCAAACCATAGATTGCCAAATTTTCCATGCTTTCCTTTCTCTTCTCTCCTGGCATCCCATCTTAGAACTAGATCACCTTCCTTAAAGTCCCTTTCCCTGGCTCTTCTGTCAAAAAAGACCTTCATATTATTATGATATTTCATCAATTTGTGTTGAACTTCATCTCTATTTTCATTGAGTTCAATAATTTGATTTATTCTTCTTGAAAAATCGTCAGGTTCATTTGTTGAATCCTATAAGAATTTTAAAACAGGGAAGGCCAAATTGGTAGGGAAAATTGCATCTTTCCCATAAACTAATTGAAATGGAGATTTTCCAGTTGATCTCTTTGGAGTAATTCTGTTTGCCCAAACTGCATAAATCAAATGTGAATCCCAACTCTTCTTATGATCAGCTAGAGTCTTTTTTATTACCTTTACTAGAATTTTGTTTGATGATTCTGCAAGGCCATTACCTTGAGGGTAGAATGGAGTTGAATGATGTAACAAAATCTGATATTTCTGGCAAAAGTAAATCATTTTAACACTAGAAAAAGTTGTTGCGTTAACAGTTACAATTTGAGTTGGGCAACCAAATCTAGATAAGATATTCTCCTCAATAAACTTAATTACTATTGAATCAGTAGCAATTCTGACTGGAACTGCTTCCACCCATTTAGTAAAGTAATCTGTTGCAGTGAGGATCCATCTATGCCGATTACTTGAAGTGGGGTGAATCTCTCCAACGAAATCTAATCCCCATTGAGAAAAAGGTGCTAAAACTATTGATGGAACGAGTGGAAGAGCTGCTAATTTTTGTTTACCAGCAAACATTTGACAAGGAACACAACCTTTGACCTTTGCCCCTACTTGTAAGAACAATGTGGGCCAATAAAATCCTCCCCTCAGAATCTTGTATGCTGTTTCTTTCCAAGCATAATGTACCCCACAAAATCCTGTATGAAACTGATTAATGATTCCTTCAGTTTCTGATTCTGTTAAACATAATAACAAAATATTCAGTGGGTCTTTCCAGTATAAATTTGCATTTATAATGCAGTACTTGACTGGTTTTAACTCAAGGGTTTTACACTGGGTTTTGGAGAACGATGTTGGACACTCAAAATAGATCAAGAAATTCACAATATCTTGATACCAATTTGACAACAAGAATTTTTCATCAATTTGTATAGCACTGATCTGCTCTGAAGGTAGAGGTTCTTGTGGATTCTCCCCTTCTACAAGGACATAATGTTCTTGTGTATTCTTCCCTTATACTTCTAAAACAGAATTGATTCCAAGTACTTTGTAGTTGGATTCAACTACAAAGCTTAGCTAATCTTTGACCTTTTACTAGCTTGGTAGCCTTGATAGTAAGATCAAACTCCAGAGTGATCCATCTACCTCTTTTCCCATCAATGTTTGGTTGGGTTAAGACAATTTTCACAGCACTATTAGGGACGTAAGCAGTAATAGGTGAATGCAAGACATACATTCTGAATGATTTTAGGGCTTGAATAAGAGCATAGGCTTGCTTATTAATGATGACATATTTAAGCTCAACATTTCTCATAACCTTACTGAAAAAGGCTATGGGTTGGTCATGGGAATCTTCATTTTTCTGTAATAAAACAAAAACAAGGGTTGTTTCAGAGGCAAAAGAGAAAATACTAAATGGCTTACTATAATCAGTGCTGGCTAAGGTGGGAGCTTAAGAGATAGCCCTTTTTATTTGTTCAAATGCATGCCTAGAAGAGGGAGTCCATTTGAACTCATGGCCCTTTCAGAGCATGTCAGTTATATCGTTTACAATCTCTGCATAATTTGGAATAAACCTCCTTAGAAAATTAATCTTGCCTAGAAAGGCTTGAATCTCCTTCTTGTTTCTAGGTAAGGTCAATGTTTCAATGGAAGATACTCGTTTGGGGTCAATTACTACTCCCTCCTTTGAAGTTATATGGCCCAATAGTTTTCTTTCTTTGACAGCAAACAAGGACTTCTTAGGGTTCAATGATATTCCAAATTTTCTACACCTGTCAAAAACCTTCATCAAGTGCTTTAGATGTTTCTGATTAGATTTAGAAAAAAAAGTTATGTCATCAAGATAAACAACCACAAATTTATTTACCTGACCCATAAAAGCTACGTCCATAACTCTCTGAAATGTTGCTCCAGCATTGGTTAAGCCAAATGGAATACTAGCGTACATTAATGTACCCCAGGGTGTAGTAAAGGTTGTCTTCTCTCTGTCTGTTGTATCAACATTCACTTGATTGTAACCTGAAAAACTATCAAACATAGAAAGTCTTTGTGATCCTGAAACCATTTGAAGTAACTTATCCATTTTGGGCAAAGGATAATTATCTTTTAATGATGCTTTGTTCAAATTTATAAAATCCACACAGTCTTATTTCTCCATTTTTATTTCTAACAGGAATCAGATTTGCAACCCAATTAGAATATCTAAGAGGGAGGATGATTTGAGCATCTAGCATTTTCTTAATCTCCCTTTCTATAGTTGGTAGAAGGGTTGGGTTTATCCTTCTAAGTTTCTGTTGATAAGGTTTTGCTTTTGGCTTCAAAGGAATCTTATGTTGTATCAATGAAGTATCATAGGTCTTTAAATTAGCATAAGTCCAAGAAAAAACATCCTTATAATTTTGCAGTAACTTAAGATATTGAGATTTGATTTCAGGGTCTAGAGAGGCACATATTTTGATGTTGTCGATATCTTCATTAGTTCCAATGTTAATCTCTTCAACATCATCTTCTGAAGAAATGGACTGCGGACTTCGGAAGACATCATTTTTAGCAAATAATTTTTCTAAAGGAATGAGTCCTTTTGGAATGAAATTATTAGATAATTGAATAATGTCGTGATTAGAAATTTGGGTTTTAAAATCTAAAGTATCATTTCCTTCTATGTTTTCATTTATTTCAGTTCTATCATCATCAATTTGTAGAAATGAAAAATCAACTATTATCTGTAGAAATGATTTCGATTGTTCATCATCTTCGAATATTTGCCAATGTTTTAGATTATTTGGGATAGATGGTCTATATTTGACTTGTATCTGATAGAGTACATTAGTATGATTAGGAATTTTAAAAGAGCTAGCTGAGACAGCTAAGGCATTTGCATGAATATTCTCATCTCTGGGAATATGATTCAAATTAAAAGCATCAAAGAGGTTTCGAACTGAATCCCATACTTCATTTCCGTAGGACCTAAGTCTAGGGTGCTTGGTCTGGAAAACATTTTTTTACTTGCTTAACAATAAGTTTAGAATTGGTAAACACACTTAAGTTTTGGACTTTTAAGCTTTTCTCTAATTGCAACCCTAAAAGGAAAGCTTCATATTCAGCCACATTATTCGTAACTTCGAAGTCTAACATGATTGGGTTATATTTTCTTTTTTAGGTGAAATTAAAACTACTCCAGCTCCTGCCCCATCTTTTGTGCAAGAACCATCAAAGAACAGTTTCCAAATATCAATTTGGTTTGGTTCAGGACTTCAAATACTTCTTCAATTTTGACTTGAGTTTTATGTTGGTTTGAAGTGGGTTGAAAACAACCAAAGTCTTGATCTATTGCATAAATTGGATGGTTCTTTGGCTGGCCAATCTTACAAATAGTATGCACAAATCTTACCTCTCTATATAATCTCAATTGCTCTCCTCCATAAACAGGAATAGTAGCATATGACATATCCATCTGTAGAGTTCCCCCTAATTTGGCACAAAAATACCTAGAAAGGAGCATTCCAAACTTGGGAGGGATATCTATGACAACAATATCAAGTACTACACTTTTCACTGGAATTTGGACAAGGGTAACCATTAGATCCTTGATCAATCCTAAACAGGGAACCCTTTTAGAATCAAAGGTGTACAGGTCATCGTAGGATTTAGTGATGTCGAGTTTTAAATGGTCCATGATAGATTTTGGCATAAGGTTGTGTGATGCTTCTGAATCAAGCATAAAATTATACAACATGGAATCATTTGTTTTAAGAGTTACATAGAAAGGAGGCACTATCTCATCTATCGTGTCTAAACTAGGGCTAAAAACTACTGCTGCTTTTTCATCTTACAGACTTATGACATCAACTTCAACATCAACTGAGGTATTTTGAATCCATTTTGTGACTTGGATTTTGTAACTAGGGTTTTTAGAAAGTTCTGATAGTGGAATTTGGATCTTAACCCTCTCTAGTTCTTTTTCAACATTAAATGTAGTCAAAATGTTTTTACCAGTTTGGGTAGTATCAATTGACTGATCTAAGGTCTGAATAAGAGTTGTTTGAGCTTCGACAGTTTTGGTACGTGGTTCAATTATTGGGGTTTCCTTTGGAGGTCTCCCAGGACCTGGCCTAGGCTTAAGATCATACCTCTTGTTTAATTCTGCAATTCAAAATTTAGAGAAAGCATGATATTTAGAGACCTTTGAAGCTTCTTGATCTTATTGAACCTGATTTTGTTGTGAGAGAGGAATTATGGCTATTTGATTGGAAGAAGAATCCATAATATTAATATCTTCAGTAATTGTCATAGTATTATCATTAGGTTGTTGGTCATCTATCAATAGAGGAGTAGGAACCTGTTGATCATTGCTAGGTCTCTGAAGAATTTGTAGTGGTGGATTTCTTTTATACTGACCTTGATTTTGGTTTTGGGTTCTAGCAACTCTTTGTTGTATTGTCCTAGGTTGGGTCTCAATCTTTGAAATCCTATTTGATAGGTTTCTAAGAAGAGATGTTATTTCATCTATTTTTGAATCTTCTGATTTAGCCTTAGAGGAACTAGAGGCTTCTTGAACAGATTTGAGTTTTCTTTGGGCCTTTTCTTCCTTAAGTTTTAAAGAAGTTGAGGTTGCCCTATTTGCTTCTACTTCTATAGCATTTGTTTGCATATCTTCAAGAGTTCTTGAAGTTCTCTCCCGTACCATAACAACAAAGTCATCATCAAAAGCATTAGAAAATCTAGACTTAGCTGCTGCTACAGGGGGCTTACAATCAGTAGGCATTTTGTGATAGAGTTTATTGAATCTTTTGATAAAATATGATACTGGTTCACTGAAGTTCCCTTTAAGCTCTTCAAATTTTGTGAGGAAGTAAAGAGGATCCCTTTTCACACCCCACTGATTTTAAAATATGGTTGTAAGCTCTTCCCAATTTCTAATGGAAGCTGCTCATAACTGCCTAAACCAAATCCTTGCATTTTCTTCAAGTGACTATACAAACAATCTCATATAAAAGTTTTCTTGTTCAATATTCATGTTGTCAACAAAGTCTAGGAAAGCTTGAAGATGGTCTTCTGTTGAGGGACTAATTTCTCCATTGTACTTAGGAAGGTATTTTAAGTATCTAGCTGGGAATGCATCAAGGTTATTAGGTAAGACAAAGGCAACATATCTAGCATGTAAAATAGGTTGGAAATCCATGACAACTGGTGGTGTATGAAGTGCTTTAGGTATATGAGGTTGTCCAGGTGGAGTATGAGGTGTTTGTGTGGATGTAGAGGATGAAGAAGAAGTAGAGGAAGAAGATGGTGATTGAGGGATTGATGAACTAGTTGGAGGTGAGGGAGGAGGAGATCTCCTGAAAGACTTCAAAGGAGTATTAAGAACTAAATTTGGGACCTGTAAAGGAATACATTCTTTTGTTTCAAAGAGAGTATTGGTATATACAGAGAAAGTCTCCTCAGGTTGTTAAGAAGAAGAAGCTTTAGGTCGGTCAAAAATGGAAGGAAATGGATAGGTAGTAGGGGATACGAAATCTGTGGATTTATATTCTGGTAGATTGAAACCCAAATCAGATTTAGTTTTAGGTGATACTGGTGGTAATGTGGGTCTTGGATGAGATTCTAATGAATGAATAAGCTACGCTGACTTAAAATCAACTCCTTTATTTAGAAGTTTAGCAACCCTAGGTGATAAATGGGAGTAATCAGGCTTAGATGGGATATTACTATAGGGGTCAAATGATTCTAATTCTTCAGACTGTAAGACTGAAGAGGAAGAAGAAGATGGTTGGTGTCCCCTTTTAGACCTGGCGTTTCTCAGAATCTTTTCAGGATCTGACAAAGGAATAACTATGTCACCTTCTAAACGAGATCTAGTATGTTTAAAAGGTGCCAACCTGGGAGTGTGGAGTCGCCTAGGTGAATGATTTTAAACTTTAAAAACCCTTTAATCACCTTTAAAGGGAGAGATTGAATGAATATTGTTGTCCCAAGGGAAACTTAAAAGAAATTCGAATCCCCAGCAACGACGCCAGTCTGAAGTTGTACCTCTGAGATAGTAGTAGGTCACCTACCAATACCAAAGCATCTAAAATAATTGTTTTGAGGTTTTTTGGTTTTAGTTTTGGAAGATCAATGAATGAAGATAGATGTAGAATTGAAATACTTAATCCTTTGGGTTATATTAATATTTCAACAAAGGGCTGCTACAAGGCTTTACACAATGATATAGATCAAAAATAGTGGTGAGAAGAAGACATAAAATAATATGATTATCACAGTTTCCATACTATAAAACAGAACAATCATAAGTGTGAAAACCTTCTGAACTACATTCCAAAGATTCAAGGCAGTATACTTAAGCTTACACAAGATGCTGATGATTTATTGATTAGAGGGGATTAGCTAAACAAACAGTTCATTAATCCATTCTCTTAATAAATGATCACTTCAGGACTTATAGGAATTAATTGAGACACAATCATTCCTACCGAGATATCTCTATAAGTCAAGCATACGAAGAAAAACATAATGATTGAAAACTGGAAAAACTGACAGGATAACACAAACTGTGTGAAACCAAATTCAGAATCCTCTGCTTTGTATTAAGGTTCCAGAAAGACTAAGTACATCAAGTGTCTACAAAAGCTTCCTTCACAGGTGCAACCAGGTTCAAAGTAGCATGAATAGTTAAGACTTTACAAGAAATGAATAATCAACCTTGAACTTCGAACCTATAACATCTCGAGAAGAGAGTTATTTATACAATAATAAAACGAAAAAAATATCCTAAAACTGATTAAGAGTTATTCAGGGAAAGGAAAAAATCTTCATGCAAGAAGATAGGGGCAACAATGGAATTGCTTCTTGCTGTCCCTTTTATTTAGGTTGTGTTGGATTTGTTGTTTGATATTTTTCCCTTTAAGCTGCTAAATTGTTTGAATCCTTTGCGCTGGTTGATTCCTTCAGTTTGATCTTTCATTTGATACTCTTTAAACCTTGTGAATATTCTTTAACCCTACATAATAACCTTTACTGTTTCTTTTTACCTTTACTGTGCAATCCAGGTCTTTACTGTGTTTTTAAATAGTATATCACTTTAGATTTTATGTTACAGGGTAAAGTAAATTGATATGGTCTTCATATTTGTCTTCCAACTGTACTTAGGATTTTTCTTTGTAAGCCTGGAACAAGGGTCTCTACCTGCAAAACACAAAAACTGTTAAGAAAAACAAGGTGACAGAGATGGTGGTGAATGGATTTTTTGAGCTTGAAAGGACATTAGAAGGATTCCAGAGCGTATTGGAAGGTAAAATGATGGTTTTAGTGGTCGCAGAGGCTTATGCAAGCTTCACTGTGAAAAGTGGAAAAGCAAAGAAAAAATGGTGATTTTTGCCTTTAAATGGAAAAACAACTTTCTTTTGAAATATGGCGCAATAGTGAACAAAGGCTATTTTGTCATTATGCAGGAGGTGGTTCTCATCACACCACTTATGAAGCGTGGGTGGTTTTGGGAAGGGTTCACCCAATATGGTTTAAAGCCTAACACGTAGCAAAGGAGGACAGTGGAATACCACTTTTCGGGTGGGTAATGCCCGTACAGAGAGTCAACTCGAAATTTGCCGAGGGCCGTTGGATTTGGATGTATGTGATAGGACAGTGGTGGAGCGAAGGAGCAGTACGGAGGGAACCATCAATAAATTATGGCAGCAATGGCTTTATTTATGAGTTAAAACTGTGATTAGAGAGGTTAAATGGAGGTTAAGGTCATTTCTTCGTTAAAATCATAAAAACGATTTAACAGAGAAAACCTTCGCAAAACAGATATGGCAGACTCAAAATTTTATTAACTTGGGTGGATAATGATATAGGGTCCAAGCTAATTGCATATCACAATCGTAATTTAGCGGAGGAAGGCCCATTGCAAAGGAAAGCGATAAGGGCCAGACGCGACGTAGGAATAAATCATGTATGATATGTGATCAAGTCCAGGCTCCCATCGCAATTAGAATCGAAATAGCGGAGGGTATTGCTATTAGTCAAGACTTGCGATGGAGGCGGATGCGATATGGCATGAACTGTAATATATATTGCGTCAAGTCCATTGCGCATCACATATCACAATGTGAGGAGTAATGCTTTAGCCAGGGCTTGCGATGGACGGAATGGCATTTCACTATGATATATATTGTGTTGGGTCTAGGCCCATCGCAATCGCATATCACAATGGCGGAGGAAAGTGCATACATGTTATAAAGTTTGCGATCCACCGATGCGATATATTATATTAAATACATAGTTTTTATAATAAAACTAAAGGTTTCAGGGTATTTTAATAAAGGAGTTAATATATACGGGAAAGGGAATTGTTAAGGGTTTTAATACATTAAGTTAGTATTAATATGGAATATGAGTAGAAAGGGATACGCGAAAAGGGGAAAATACTAAGTATTATTCTTTTTATGAGTTTATTTGTTTTTCATATATGCATAATACTTAGGGTAAAACATATTTTTGTGGGTTACATGGTAAAAAGGGATTTTACATGGGGTTTTCACTTTTCTTAGGTAAAAATGAATTTTACCTTAGGAAAAGGGGTTTTTTGTGGAAAATGAATGAATATGAATGTATGAAGGTAAGAAGGGGAAATTAGTAAATTTAGAGATGAATGAGGATGATGGAACCTAATTAATTGATCTTGTAGACCTTCATTTGCTTTGTATAATTTCCTCATGGACATAGAAACATATGATAAAACATGATGATGTACATTTTGTCCAATGAATCATCAAACTTCTGCAACCTTACTCTACTTACCCTTTGCTTATCCTATCATTTTTTCTTCACTTAATGGGTGCATTTAAGCTAGCAAACCCTTTTCCTTTCTTTTTATTTTACAAAAGCAAACTATCTAAATCTACCCTTATAACCTCCAAGGCCTCAGATTAAACTGATGAGCACCTTATTATTCTCTACCTAACTACTAATCTACCAAGATTAAACAGTTTGGCCAGATCTTTATTCTCTAACTATAACATCAAATTTAAAGCATGAAGCAGTCAAGATTAAACTATTTGACTGTCATGGGTTGTGGCATTTAAGACAAGTTGCACACAACCATTATTTTGCAGAGAAATAGTAGTGGCATTTAGACTTGCTCACTTTCAGAGTTTATTTGTTTTCTTTCCTTTCTAACCTAACATTTTCTTTTTGTCTTGATTTTTTAGGACACCTAACTTAACATTTTCTTTGATATGGACATCATCATCAAGATATTTTTTTCACTAACATTTTATTCACTATTGTTATGTCCATATCCTAACTTAACATTTTTTTTAAATATTCTATATTTTTTTACTATTTTATTCTACCTTATCAAAATCAAAAAATGCTACAACACCTTAGTCCATCAAGACTACTGCACTTAGGGCTCCAACTTGGTCCACTCTCACACTTCCCTCCAGCAGACTACGAGCATCCAATACAACTGTCCTCTTCTAGGACTACATCCACCTCGTGAGCTAATATGTCTCTGCTGCAAAGTATACAATCTCTTTAGGGCCAATATCAATCCACATCAGTCCTAGATCATTGCCTCTAGACCTTCTCTATAGCTGTGGTTTTCTTCTCATTGTAAGATACTCCCTTTGCTGCACCTCCAAACAACCACTACAACTTCAACCCTCTCTCCAGTGATACCAGGTATCTGGTGCCCACAATTCTGAGACAAAATCATAACAAATACTAGGCACACCAGCCTAGAATTTTCCTATACTAGGACCTCCAACCTATGCCTCTCCTCCTTGAAGATTTTCATAATTTTCTCTTCCAATACCCTTGAAATCTGAGCTGACCTCACTGAAGAACTTGACCCTAGTTAGGGTATCTATCCCTACAAAAAACAAACCTTTCTTCCACCTACAAGCCTCCTCCTTGCTTCATTTTAGTTGGGGAGAATTGTGGCCATGTTTAGGGACCCTAGTACCCTCCTTGTTAGACACATACATGGCAACAACAGAAGATGAATGATAAGCATGAGAGAGTATCTATTATTAACAAATGATATACATCTATAGTACATTCATATGACCTTTGGTTTCGTATTCCAAGGTCTCTTAGACTTATTTAGACTGTTTAGCTTCCACACCAACCCTTAAAGGATTAGGTGTCCAACATTCCCCCCTTAATCCGAAAGGTTATATATGAGTACAAGAAGAGAGCTGTAATACAAGACGTGCACAAATGCATGGCAACACTAGTCTAAATGTGCTCTATGAAATGTTGGTATAAGGGAGGTGGTTTAAGGATGACCACCAACACTGGAATGATTAGTGCAGTTCTTGGAACTCTTCCAAGTCTGGCATGAAGCTCAGGTCTTCTAGTAGAGGAAGTGCTCCTGATGTTTTGAAGAGGGAAACCTTCAACCAATAAAGGGAGGTCTCGCCCCACATAAAAGGGAGAACCTCAACCTCAAAAGGGAGATCTCAACCTGTAATGGTTTAAGGATGACCAACAACTCTGGAAGGCTTAATGCAATTCCTGGAACTCTTCCAAAAATGGCAAGAAGATGAAGTCTTCTGCTAGAGGAAGTGTCCCCAATTCTTTGAAGAGGTGTCACCAATTGAAGGCATGCTCAGGGGCAGCTTTGTCTCTGGCTACAACTTTGAATCTGGTATGGTAGGTTGTGGCTCAGGCTTGCTTGATGTGGCTTTGAAGCTTGTAGATGACCATCACTTCCCCCCTACCATATACAAGGTGAGAAGATGAAGATATCTCAACTGCAAGACTTTTCAATGTTCGAGAACAAATCCTGTTGTATGAACGAAATATATTCTTGGTTGTTGAAGCCCATTGGCAAGAAGTGATCCATCCAAGATGAATCTTTGTTCTTGCAGAAGGTTTGTTTCTAAAGCATTTGTTTGAAGAATGACTGGTTTTATGACAATGCTTACATGGATGAAGATCAAAACAATCATCTTTCATATGGCCAACTCAGTCACAGTGTTGGCATTTCACTATCTATTGTTGTTGCTCTGGAAGAAGAGCAGAATCTAGAACAGCTGGAGGTGAATTGTCATGAAGAAATCCAACACTCTGAAAGTGAATGGGCTTGGAGTAATCTAGAATATGAAAGGGCACATCCTTGTCATATCCAAGACATGTTCTGTGCTTGTTGTGGACAAGCTCTTCCCAAGGTCTGATAATTTGTTTGGGAAGTGTAGGTTGAATTTTTGCATCTTTAAGTGAAACTGCTCTTGAAATTGACACTTGATGGGGATCAAACTCAACATTACTTACTTGATGACTTGTTGGTTGTTGATAGGATCATGTTTCAAAGTCAAATGAGTGATTGTTATGAACAAGTTCAGAAGGATATCTTTTCTGTTGTAACTCCTCTTGCTATAGCTTTGTCTCAAGCTGCAAAAACTCAACATTCTCCTGTGCATTTTGCAGACACATTTTAATATTGGAAAGAGTGGTTTTGTTGATCTTAACCATATCATCAACAGTGGAATGTATCAGAGTATTTAACAACTCTAATGCATTATCAAGTCTGGTCATTTTATTCATTATCAAACTTACACTTTAAACAAACTGATCACAACTATTAACCAATGAGGAAGAAGCAATAGTCACTCACAATTCAATGTTACTACAATATCCTCTGTAAATGTGCACCAAATAAACAATGTGCAATAGCTCTATTCAATGTACATACCAAGACTTAAACACAAAGACTTAATCCTCCCACCAACAAACAACAATGACTATAATGCATTCACAATCCACTAGGTATGCATAACAATTCACTCATGACCAACATATAAAATTAAATAGAGGAACCAATAGATAGCCACGAGCTTAAAACAAAAGGAACCATTACCACCAATACAAGACATATCTTAAACTGTGGTGACACATGTTATTTTTCTCTGCTTTGCAAGTCAAGCGGGCGGTGGCTTGGGCTTAAAGTTGTCCAACTTTGTAGCAAGACATGCTAAGAAGTTTGATCCCAAAAGAATAATAATGCCACAATAGAAATCATCTTTCCCCTTCACCCAAGGTCGCAAGTCTTAGGTGTCCAACACTTTGTTCGTTGTTCCGATTCAAAAAGGCTAAAAAACACTCCAAACTGCTCACTGAACGCCTAATTCTAATGTTCTCTTAAATAGGCCAAAGCAAAGCCGAAAAATCTGAGAAAATTTAATTTTCAGCCTGTGAATGAGGAATTTGTAAAATGGAAGGTTCGAATTCTAGTGTAATCGATTTAAATTCATGGAATTGATAGGTTAAATGCCCCAAATTTCTCTGTGCAATGTGGCCGATGCCATCTAGTTAGATCCTCATTCGGGAACACTTGAAAATGGGAAGAGCGTATAAGAGGAGGTCTTATATGAAGGAGTATGGGGATTCAATGTGGAGAGGAGTCAATGGGTGGTATGGAGAGGAGGCAGTTTATGAGGCACGATTTCATTCCGAAATTACACTTGGAATTAATTCTAGTGGAACAATCGAAGAAGAAAAACACCATCAATAAATATATAGCGATGTCAATGGAGCATATTCAGTATCATTTTTCATATTTAGATTGGTATGAAGGTAGTGTGGTATACGGTGAGAGATGGAAAATGCATCATTGATAAGCTTTAGCAATGCGGCAGAGCTGACATGCTAAAAATGCCCAAGTTTGGCTTGCCCACATACATCCTCCACTTCTTTTTGCTACACTGACTCTCTGACTCCTGCTATATCGTGTACTTTCCTTCGAGGTAATAAAATCAATCCTCCTACATGGTTGCACCTAAGTTATGTTTATAGCAAGGTACCATTCTCAAATTATAATTCAATGATTACCCTCGTTAGCTATGGATGCTAACCTTCTATACATTTTGGCCATTGACTGATACCCTTGATCATCACCAGATCACAGAAGGTTGTCGTAGTCAATGGGATATCAGGTTCTGGATGTGCCATTAAAGCAATTATTGCATGACAAACAGATTGCAGATTCCATGCTGGGCTCCAGGCAATTTTCAAGATGTCAAGACATATTTCTCTTGTCTTGAAAGGGACATTTGGATGAAATATTTTAGTCACAAAGCGCACTTAAGGTGGAACAAGTACTCCACACCAATGAAGCCCCCAAAAGCTCAAACTCGACTACAGCTCAATTCACTCTACTCCTCCATGTGTCTTTTGGCACTGAGTTGCTCTGAAAACAAAGAACCTCACAGAAGAAATAGTTCCTGAATAATTTATTTATAGAACCAACCCTCAATGGAATTCATGTATTAATCATGTTAAAAGTGAACCTTGACAGTTGCTGCGGAATAGTTGAGATAACCAGGCCATATCTCTGCATATTATCATAGAGATCAAACAGTGGAAAACAACTAGGTTCAAAATGCAACCAATGTGGCAGTGAAATGTGGTTGTATGCAACTTCGTAGGGTAGATAGTTGAAAGAAGAAAGCATTTCTAGGAGACAAGTATGCAAAGGAGAGGCAACGAATTTCTGATAGACAACAAATTAATGGAGCGTTATGGGCATGTGCACAGTGAGGTATGGCAGAGCACTTAGGTGCAGTTCTGACAAAGAAAACTGACATGCAGAGAAAGGCCACAATACCAGTGGCTCAAATTGGAGCAGGGCAAGAGTACACCGGCTCTAATACCATGTCAGACACATACATGGCAGCAACAGAAGATGAATGATAAGCATGAGAGAGTATCTATTATTAACAAATGATATACATTTATAGTACATTCATATGACCTTTGGTTTCGTATTCCAAGGTCTTTTGGAGTTCCTTAGACTATTCAACCTCCACACCAACCCTTAGAGGATTAGGTGTCCAACACTCCTTCCCACCTACAATCACACAAAAGTACACGACCTACTACAAGGAGATAACTATTGATTATTTATGCCTAAAACAACCCTTAACTCGCACAAAAAAGTCTCCTCTTCAATGGTGCCTTCCCCCGCAAACTACAACCTTAAAACAAACCCAAAATCATCCCTAAACAATGTCAAACTCCTTCTTTCCTGGCTGCAGCTACCTCAGGGAACTTGACCTTCTTATTTCAATCTTCACGTGAGGAAAATATTCCCTTGTTGGATGAGGAATGAGGCTCCTCACTCATTTTTATGTCTTTTCTTATGGCAATGTTTATCCCTCTTCTAGGGCTTTCCTAAAGTCTATCTGACCTTAACCTCTTTCCACAAGCTTAGACTCTAACTTCAAAAATTCATTTCTTCATTTCTATAACTAAAATTTAGATGATTTTTATTGCCACTGGTTGCTCTCGAGGTCCTCTATCATCTCCATGACTCACATCATCAAACCTCATCACAGTTTCATACCCACGTGCTTGGGTGCAAATCCCACAAACAAATTTGTGTGGTCATTCCTCCAAAACCCACTATCCTAGGGTTTGAAGTACCTCCCAAGCTACAAATTTCAACAAACTATAGGGTCAAATCCAAAAATGTAATTTTTTAAACAATGAGAAATTTTTAGGTGGATCCACCATTGAACAGACTGATAAACGACCATGAGCGCATGGAGTTATGCACTAGTTAATGTTGTTAAAGGGCATGCAAGTCTCTGGTTAATCAATGATGCTCCCAATAGTTCGATGATCAGATGTGGGAAAAGTTGCATGAGATTTAATTGTCACTGATGGATCAATCAAGGAGCGACATTTGGTAGATTTCTGTTAGATAGAGACACATGGCTCTTTAGCGAATTAGTGTGACACATCAATTGCTGATGTCAACACAATGATGTGGCATGACCTAGCACTGCCACATGGTAGTGAAAAGTGACACTTTTGGGTGGGCGAAAAAGTTGAAACAAGATGTCACATGGAAATCCCTCCGAATTAATGATATCATGATGATTTCATCGAAGGAATGAACACATTCCTTTGGGTCTAAGTCATATGGACATGGTCGCATGAAAAATGGGTCCTTAGATATTTCCCCTGGGCATATTGCTTGCTCTGAACGATCACATTGGCGTAGTTTCACGGTGTGTCGGTTTGATCATATCGATTAAATTTGGTTGCATATCCAATTTTAGAGGAGTAAATGTAAGATTTATGGTTGGCCTCTTCGTAGCTTGAGACCACCTCATGGCTATATAAACTACGTGATTGAGGTCTAAAGGGTGCGAACAATGTTTGGTGTTTTGGTTAAATTTCTATATATGTCTAGGAATGTTATTTTGTATTATCTATTGTTCTGGTTCGTTGATTGGGTGAATGAATGGATTATAGCCTATGTAATGAAGAGTGATGGCATTGTTGGTTGGGCTTCGTTTAGTTTCTTTAGACAATTTTGTGGGTAAATAATTACACAATGAATTAGAAGTATGGTGCACAATTGTTAAAGTTTGTGGTTTATGGTTCATTGCAAAATTGAATGATTCGTACATGTCGTACCCCAATAGTTTGGTGGAACCATCATATGAACTGATGCATAGGAAAACTGAAAGAGCCGAGGTCAATGTGGCATGGGTCCAAGTTATCTTGGTTTAACGGAGGTTAGTTTCATGGTTGGAATCCTACTATATATGGAAAGAGTTTGATAACAAGAGCATAATTGGTGAAACTCTAGCTGAGATGTTATGGCATAAATGGAGGTTGTAGCAGTGACACAATGGCATGTTAATGGTTTTTTATTGGTTCTAACACATGTTTTGTTTAAATACGTGGATATCCGCAACTCTCTTGGTGTGAAATTTGCACGAATCATAGCAACTGGAAATTAATCTCCTGACGTATGTAGTTTATTTGTATTCTATTAATTATCAATGACAAATATCAAATAACTCATGCTACAATTCTTCATAATTAAAATACTTTGCAGAATATAAAATACTGGAACTGAGAAGATAATGCACACACACAATAAATATGACACTATTATTTTTGGACAATCATCCCTGAAAAAACTCCAACGGGAAAACTAGTGCAACGGATGAGGGTTCTATTATTTTAAATATTCAACAATTCAGGCAGACAATAATTTGCTTTCATGATGTTGGAAAATCTCCACAAACACTGATCTCCACTAGAAAAATAAATTGGAGACTTAGTCCCCCTCTGCAACTTGATCTAGCCTCTCCCAACCAAATCGCAGTGCATGCCAAAAATGTAGACTTCTAGATCTGGGAAATTCATACAATGTTGGCTTAGGGGGGCTTGACCCAGGTTTAGAGGTGATTTAGCTAAGCAAATCCCGGTACTACTGGCCCTTTCGGCAACAGTCCGTGGAGCGCGGACTTAGGTCTCACCCGAAATAGTATGGGAGGGTGCTAGAACTAGGTTTCCGCACCCTGGGGATGTCCAATAGGTGGAGATTGGTACGCGGTCCAACCTTCGTGCTTATTGTGCTACGCGCACCAGTGGGCACCTCACGACCCATGTTGTTGTCTTCGCGCAGTCCTATACGCAGTGCGATCCTCGTCATTTACCCAATTCTTTCCTAGTTATGCACTATTAGCTGATTACTTAGATTTTTTTCACATATAAATGTTCTGAACCATACAAGCAGCAACTTAACTGCGTGCAGTAAATAAACAGAGAAAAAGTAATACATAACAACAGAATAAAGATTCAAGAATAGATGCACATAATTAGGATAAACTTCTCTTTATTAGCTTTGTATCCCAATTACAAACTCGACTTCGCCTTGCACACTCAGCTACAGGGTTCCGCGCACTCAACTGTGGACTCTACTAGGCCTCTGCACACTTAGCTACAGAGCCTCTTCCTACTACTACAACCCAAGACACTTAGAATTCGACTTTAAACTTGAACCATTACTACTCTTCTCTCTTCATTATTCGCTATCTTTACAACTTAGAGACTCACTCTATTTATACAATCCCATGGTCTGTGGACCATGGGTATGCTGACACGACTTTACATTTCATTACAATATTTTAGGGTGGACAACCCTATGACTCAACCTCTACTATGCGCTCTGCGCCCCTAATTCGCGGAGTCTTACAACTTCTTTAACCCAAAACTTGGGCTTTAAGCCCCAAAAACCTGTTGCGGGGTTCCCATGCCCAACAGCCCCCCAACACAATCATCGTGATTTGTCCTGAGTCACTCTGCTGGTGCAGCGATCCTAGCATGGATCCCCTCCAACCGATCCTGCACTGCGCGGAGATCCACAACGCACTGTTCTGCAGTCTGCTGGATCTGCTCCACTCTTTCAGCCGAATGCTCACTGTTAGGGGAAAATCCCTATCTTAAGGCATGCATCACCTTCATCTATGCGAGCTTTCCTTTGATGTCTGCAATGATGATGAAGGCCTGGACGTGCGCTTTAAGGACTGCCTCTTTCTGTCGCGCGACATCCACCTATTCTTTCAACACCTTTGCCTGCTGTAGCTTCGCAAGCTGTTGGGTTAGTATAATTATCTGTGTTGTTCTGCACACACTGTCATACTACACTTGAAGCTCCCATGCCTCCGTTTCCAGGCACTATATGTTGGGTCCTCCTGTAATGAAGTGAGGGCCGTGAAGGATTTTTCCAACATAATAGTGCAATTCTGTATTACTTGGATTATTTCCTCCAGCCCCTTTTTTATAGCACCAGCGCGCTGTTCCCTAACCTCCGGGGGCGTTGATGACTGCACCTTTAATCTCAGCTCAACAATTTGAAGGTTGTGGTCCAGTTGTACCCTCGTTGCTTCCTCCTTAGCCTCATGAAATGCACTGGATAATTTGTGGATTCACACTCCAACTGGTAGGTCTGTCACGATTTCTAGCTCTGGAACATGGCGACATGCTTCCTCTACCATTTTCTCCAGTTGTTGATTCTGTGCAAGCACGTCATCATGTTGTAGACTAAGCTTCTCGATGTTGATTCACTGCTTGTTGAGCATCTGTACTGTGTGTCCTTCCCTAGCACGGAGTTCTGCTGTCACTCCGTCCTGCAGTTGATATAATGTATCCAGCGGAAGGGAAGCCAATTTTAGGGCAAGTCCCTTGATCCTGCCCACCGTGGCTCTATTCTCCTTGCTTTCTGCTGTTAGCGCTCCTTTCGATAGCACTATGGTGTTGGCCATTTTGGCTCGCAGTAGCTACTCCACTGCTGATGTACCTGTGGCACCGTAGGAAGCTACTATTCCTACATGTGGGGGCTACACCTGAAGTTCTTCCAACTATGCCCTGAGGGCCCTCAACACATTCTGTTGCTTCGTCATAGCTTCCTAGAGTGCTTCCTTGGTGACCTTACGAACTGTGTCGCCGATGTGGTAGAGGTCACCCTTTGTCAATGTAATTGGTTCACTGAGTTTGGAAGCCTTGGTCTTCTTTCGTGGGCCTACTCTTTCTGTACCGCACGACCATTTCAGCTGTGTAGATGTTGTGCTTGAGTCCACGCCTTCTGCTCCTTGTCCTGTGGTCAAGTCTAGGCCCCCTTCCTCCTATGTCATGGTGGCCCCTGGTGCCTGTGTTGTTGTTGCTTTTTTCGTGCCTTTTGCCTGTTCTGAGGCTATCTTCACTGCATTGCGGGTAGCCCTTACCTCCACAGCCAACTGTTCCTTGTGCTTCTGTTGGGCCAACTGGTGGACTTGCAGCTTGGTGGAATCCTTCTGCTTTTGTGCTGCTGTTCTATCGTGCTCCGCCAGATCTGGGGCACGCCACTCGGGAGACCATGAGTCGAGCATGGAGAAAATGGCATCATCAATTGCGATGAAAGGAATTTTGGTCCAGTTCTGCATCAGATCCTTATGCGCCTTGATATACACATTGTGCATATCTACCTTGAAGTCTGCAAAGCTTCCCAGGCTGTTGTACAATGTGGGGGATAGGTGTGGTTTTCTATTAATCCACATTGGACGCTCGCCTCCATGAGCACCTAGAAGATCTTAGTCTCATGGATCTCTGTGGCATCCTTCGTAGCCCAGAGCGACGCATATTTTGCAGCCTCTAGCAAGTCTTGCTCAATATGAGGGAACTGGCTATCCTCAGGCAGTTCCCTTGTCACCAGTAAGATGGACAAGAGCAACCATGCGTAGTGGAAGGTCTTGCCCTGCTCTTGGGCTTCCTTGCAGTTGGTTAGGAATTCTTCGCAAAGGAACTCAGCCTAGTTGAAATGGATGCCCTCTGCGCACTGTTCGACTAGCGTAACCACAGGCACTGGTACCTCGTCCTCGCGGAATTTTCTCATCACCTTCCCGCCCAGCAGTTGGGTGGTTATGCGCACCCCCTTGTTTTTAATGCTACTGATTACGTAGCCTCTTTTCTTCTTTTCCAATTTTTGCTTCTTCTTCATGGCCTCTATGAGCGCCAAATCTCCGCTTTGGCCAACTATCTTCGCAGGGTCCTTTCCCTTACAGGGATTCCAAGAAATCCTATGCATAAGCTCCACTGTGATGGGAATTGGCTCCTCCAGCCATAAGTACCCATCGTGCACTAGGAAAAGCAGCTGCCTGATGAGAAATATCATGATAGGTGCGCGGTGAAAATGCGGAATCCATAGTAGGTGGAGTAGTCGAGCCTTCTCCACACCGCGCAGCCATTTTTGTGTCTCTAGCACTGTAAATGACCCATCCTTGCTCTATTTCACGAGGTTCTCAATATGTAAGTGTGGGAAATTTTCCGTTGTCCATGAGGTCCTAGTCTTCAAATTTCATTGTGGGCATGCGGCCCAGGGCCGAGCCCTCAAACAAAATTCCATCTAGGAGGAGCAAGGTTTGAAGTCTTCTCTTAGCGGCACCCAAATCCTTGGGTACCTTAACTTTCCCTTTCTGTGGAGGAACGTACTTAGGCAGTTTTTCTATTGTGCACACTGGCTGGATGTCTTCTACCATTTCTTCATCCACCTCTATCTCATCTACGAGAGCCTGTAGGTCCTCCTCATCATCATCTGTTTCAAGGTTAATAGCCTTGCCCTTTTCTTCCATGGAAAGTTTTCCAAACCGCGGATTTCGCGGGGACATGCGAACTGGTCCCGATGTCTGTTTATCCTTCTTGGGCCTCGACATCCGAGGTGATTTCATAATTTCCAGCAAATCCCCCACCGACACCATAGGGCTCTACACATCTTCTTCGACTGTACTCTTGACAAACCCCACACCTCTCCTGGTAGTTGTCATCTTGTTCGAACTGTCTTAGGTTGTTCATGAACTTGGGGGCTCAAATACTGCTTGGCGGTCAACACTCTGTGCTTTTAATAGCTCAAATCTCAAATGAACAAGTGTTTTCTCGTGGCTATCCTTGGGAGTTTTATAGCATCTTTCAAATTTGAATTTGACCGTTCCCCCCACTTTCGAGTCATTAATGCATTCTTGGTGGCAGATCGTCCCAAATCTAGCTCTTAATTCGTGTCTTAATTGCCCGCCACCCACTCCCTTTTGCCTTAAATTGGACATCCCTTCATGAATAGTGACCCCAAAGGTCACTTCCCAGCCTACCCGCGCAGCAGTGCAGCCCACTATGCGCGTGTCGGACCAATGACTGCTTGGTCCGACACTCACTTGTGTTATGAGTGGGACTCTTGTGGAACTCACACCACTTTCCTGTGTCCTTCTTCGGCTTCGTGGTGTTGTTCTTTTCTTGCAGCTTCGGCGGGTTGTCTTGGGTCACCCCGCCTTGGCTTTGTCCTTTGGGCTTCGGGTTTGCAGATCCAAAGTCTCACTTCTTCTGTCTGAACTTTTGCTCGATTTTAACAGCGTATCGATATGCTGTGCCGAGTGAGGAGATGTCCAAGAACTCCATCTCTTCTTGGATGTATTTGTGCAAGCAACCGCGGCATTTGAGCGCCAGATGCAGCTCAGAATCTTTGATACCCAACTGTGTGCGAAGGGTATGAAAAATGTTTGTGAACTCCAGCACATCTTAGTCTCGTCCCTACCGCAGTGTGGTCCATTTGATGTATTTGTCCTCATAGCTTTTGACAGGGTAGTACTGCTCCTTGATGGCATCTCGGAATGAACCCCAAGTGGGTGCGGCTGAAAATAGTGAGCCTGTGCTTTCATCCTTCTGCTCGCAGTAGGTTTCCCACCAGTCCTTGACATGGGGGGCTGCTTTGAGAAGAGCGAAAACAATCTTTCCCGACTTGAAAATTCATGAACAGAAAAATACCCTTCTAGCAGATTTAACCATTTATCTACTGCATCTGCGTCTATCTGACCCTCGAATATGAGGATTTCAAAATTAACTTGTACCTTAAATGGTGTGGTGTTTCCAGAGTAGTTGTTGGAAGCCGATGCGTC
>APFE030524539.1:0-13395 GCA_000404065.3 Pinus taeda
TGCGCTTCCTAGTGCAAGGAATCTATTTTCTTTCTGGCCATGAAGAAAGTACGCTAGGGAGAGTACGCTTCACACTGCCTCCTTCACTCATTGGTTTGATGATCATTGGATGAGAAGGTTGCTCATCGACCGTGGGTTAAAGAAAGCAAGGTCGGTGGGACCGTTTGCAAAGGCTGGTTTACATATGGAGGTTTACTGTATGGCAGCAGGCTAAGCGCATGACCCCTCCCGCTCGATGGTTCAGGTAGCTGGCATCAACCTATCCATTGTTGGTCCGTGTGTGGACCATAGGGAAGGGCAAGTAAGGAAGGGGGAAAGAAACTAGAGCGGGCAGATCAGAACAAGGCAGGATAACTGGAAGACAGACAACGAAAGCACAGTAAGGAAGTGACAGTAGAAAAGTAAGACGTAGAACGGACAGAGAGGGAAAGGAAATCAAAGTAGGACTGGAGGATTTGAAACAGATAGTTAGTTGGGATACCTTAGATATAGGCTATGATAGACAGAGATAACGTCGGTAAGTCCTACTGTGCTTAGTCAAACCCACAGTGAGAAATATAGGCTATGGGAAGAAATACTTACTGGGGATAACCTAAAGCCATAGAGTAAGACCCCAAAGATAGGGTTAGAAAGAATGGCTATTGGAGAAACCGTACAGATAGGGTTAGAAAGAAAGACCTAAAGCATTGGGGTTAGACCCAATCAACTGGTATCGGGGAAGAGAAGCTTAGGGAGACTTACTTATAGCCGAATATTGGGGAAGAAAGAAACGCTATGGGAGACAGAGCCAAGAGTACTGGATTTCATGCCCAAAGATTAGGGATCTGAAAGAAAGGCTTTAGGTAAGACAGAGAGAATTGGGGTTAGACAAAAGCATTGAGTTAACTGCCCAAAGATAGGGTGAAAGATAGAACTGGTATCGGGGATAAAGCGTAGAGTCAAACCCCCAGATTAGGGTTCAAGATATAGGCTATGGGAGACTTACTGGGGATAACCAAAAGCATTGAGTTTCATGCCCCAAGATAGGGGTGAAAGATAGAACTGGTAGCAGTAAAGGCTATGGGACAGACTCTAAAGTTAGGCCTTTGGAGCTTAGAAAGAACGGCTTTTGGATAGCAAAGGCAGTGGGACAGAAGAGAAGAGCACTTGGTAAGATCTACTGAACAGATAGGCCCTACAGCACTTGAGTGGCAACCCTAGCATGGATTGAATGGTGGAAAACTAGAAAGTACCTCTGGCAAGCCATTCAGTAGGTTCAATCCAAAGCATTTAGTGGATTTGTACCCGAAAAAACAACTTACTACCAGTGTGTATCGATCTCTATGTGCGGGATCTTACTGTTTTACCCTTGCTTTTGTTACTGCCTCTGCCATCCTTGCTTCTGGTTTTGGTTAAACTCGATCAATTGGAGAAACATAAACTGGGACTGGGTCAAATGCAACTGAATATGCTTATGCCTTCGCTGGTGAAACTCCTGCCTTTGTCCCTTATGCTGTGGGGTATCAATCTCGATTTGCGGTATACGCATCTATTGGTGCTTAGTCTACCACCGGTTCAAGTTTATTGGCTTGGTCACTTCACACTGTCGCCACCCTTACTTCTTTTTGTTGTCTATGCTGCCGCCGCTACTGCTGAGTGTGTAAAAAGCACTGGCTATCTCTTTGTGCTAGCAGCTGGGCATGGAAAAAGGAATAACGCCATGGGCTCTGCCTCCTTTACAGGCGTTGGTCCGGGGTCAATTGAATCTGCTACGCGGTCATTTTGAAAAGGATATGAAATAGGCTATCGACCTGGAAGGGACACTACTAGCTATCATATTGGGGGTTCCACCTATTCCTTCCCTCGTGGCACTTAATATATCCCAGCCGACCGGGGGAAGCGCTTAGAGAAGTGGCATACCAGTAATCGGTTACGGTGCTGAAACTGGGCCAGGTTCTCCTGGTTAACGGGTGAAACTTCTTAGGGTCAATTGCCTGTGCTGACCAAGGTCTCGCCACTGGTGAATCAATTGTTCTTCCCATGGCTCCCATTGGTTTTGTTCAATTGGTCTATCTATTCTTCTTCGTGCATAAGCCCTATATTTTGGTTTGCTTCTCCATTTCTTGAACAGTCAGAATCAAAGCTGAAAGGATCAAAGCTAATAATAGCAATCACGTATATATATGTCTACTCTTGCTCTATGTGTGGCTCTATCTATTTAGCGTGTTATGTTGGTTTGGTAGGTGGATCACGGCAGAGGGTAGAAGAGGATGTGTAAGCAGGCTCGACCATAAGGGAGAGGAAAAAGGATCCGTAACGGTAACGAGTAAGAAGAGAGAAGGAACAAAGAGATCCGTAAGGTGACGAGAGGGCTATAAGAGAAACAAGGATCTGTACTGTTCATTGACTAGATCTAAGGCTATAAGAGGAACCAAGGATCCGTACCGTTCATTGACTAGATGGAAGGAGGCTATCATCCCAGTCCTAATGCAATTGGTTCGATGGCTCTTCAAGTCCTCCACATTAATGAAACTCCCTCACTTTGGGTTTGAACTTGCCCTTGATGCTTATTGGGTGGTGGGCTTATGGTCGAGCCTGCTTACGCATCCTCTGGTGTCATGCATTCAATCAAAGCAGGTATCTAGCAATCATCTCATGGGGACTTTTTGATCCCTTCTTCCCTGTTATTCCTACCAGTATACAATTTCCCGGCAAGCGAAGCGATCCAATCCAAGTATCCCAGCCCGGGAGCAAAGCCAAGCCGAACAGCCGGGGATCAAAGCCAAGCAGCTGAGTCAATTAGCTTGGTTGAGTAGCCAATTATCTAGCCAGCGAGTATCCCAGTTGAGTATCTTAGTGATTATTCCCATTGATGAGGCCCTCCCTACGAGTAGTAGGCCCCCTTGTGTTCTGTATCGATCGGTAACCAACGCTCAAGCATTTATTCATCCGTGCGTGGGACCGCCCCTTTCTGCCGATGTGTGCAATCAACCAATGCCTTCCCGTCACCATGTCTGTATATACCGAGAAGATATAGGACGTGTTACCCACCTGAAGGCATTGAGAAAAAAATGATTATTACTTACGAGCATTTCAGCTGTTGGTGAGTTTGATAAAAAAGAGTTTGGGAATGTCCCGCTTAGTTAACAAACATCGAGTTTGGAGTCGGGGCAGCATGGATACGAGACTATTGAAGTGAAGTTTGGAATCATTTTGGTTTTCTATCTTCAGATTACCAAATTGGAGAATCACCAAGGCCTTTCAGCGATTCGACGCGCCCCCCTAAGCTAGACGCTTCACCTACCTGACCTCAGAGAGAATAGAATGAGTCGCCCTAGCCCTAGTCTTACTAAGAGTTTGAATTGCTCTGTAGGATAGTAGGGCGAATGAATCGCATTAGTGCGATTTGGCTAGCCCTCTAAGGGTTGGTTTTTTTAGTCCTATTATTGTGGTTGTGGTTGCAATGGTGGAGGAGGTAGTAGTCCTACTAGCTATACTGGTGGTGGTGAAGCAAGTTTGGGTAGATTAGACCTAACTTCTTTTATATATCTCCCACATCTAAGATCCTTGTCTTAATGCCTATGGGCATTACAAGTCTTGTCAAAGCCATTAGTCATCTCATGTTGCTCCCCACTATCTAAGAGTTTGGTTTTTTCTAGGCCTTCACTAAGTCCTTAATCTCTATACTGGTGCCTAAGTTATCACTAGATCCATGTCTTGCTAATACACCTATATATCCTACTTGACTATGAACATATCCAGCTATGTTATATCTATCTTGTAGTGTCTCACTACATACTTAGGAGCTATAGGCTGCATCACATATGCCCCATCATTATATCATCCTTGCTTGGGAACTCTAGAGATGTTATCTCTTTTATTGGACCTACTTCTTGACCTTGTGCTAGAGCTATCATCATCATCTATGTTAGATCATGGACTACTTGATCATAGTCATTCTATAGGTTTCGATTTTAGGCTCAAAGCTGATCTTTATGTATCTAAAACTAGACTACTTATGTTATAAACACTCTAATCCAATCCTCTCACTCTCCTAGCTAATCCTTGAGATTATGAATCAGTTGATCCTTGTATGCTACCACCTCTCCCATCTTATTAAGATCACTCAGTCCTATCCTAGCCTACCCCTTTGCCTCTAGTTGGGCCACTCTAGCTTGCATCCTATTCACCTATAGCTCTACCCATGAGACATCTACACATAGGTCAGCTTGCCTCTAATCCATGCTAGTTTGTAGTTTCATCTAGGCCTTTGAAAGCACTACATATCATATTCATACACCCATGAGTTAGTACCTTCTTTTCTCTTTAGCCTACCTATATGTGTGTTTTATTTTGCTATACAAGGTTTGGTTTATTATATCTCACTTGGATTTACTATGTGTCTATTTGGCTCCACCTCTATGATCTCTCTAACACTTTCTATAGTGATGTCTATGTATCATCTTACCTACTAGCTATTAGACCATCACCTCTGTCGACATAACTTTGACATCTACAACCGAGATTGGTAGCACTAGTAATACCTACATAAGACATGTACCAACTATAGGAGCCTCTAGAGAACCTTATGCGTAGGTACCCATGTATCCCTACTCATCCACTTCCTCTTAGACTTAAGTCATTCTGATCTCCTCTTAATACTCTAGCTATAACTTCTCCTAGATGCTCTATGCCCTAGCCCTAACCCATATCAACGTGTTATGTACTATAAGCAACCATTATATATAAAAATGACTCCTATGTCTCACTCTCTTATACCTCCTTAGTGGAGGCAATGGTTCTATAGGCTGCTCCCCCCACTAAAGAGGTACACAAGCTGTAGGGTGCTTGTGAGTAGGCTCAACCTTCTAAGTGTATATAGTGTCTTGTGTCTTAACATATTTGACATCCTATACTATCCTGTATGGGGAATAAGCTACTGCCCATTTCATTAGAAATTTTTACATCCTCTTTATAGAGGGCCACCCTGTATCCATGACCCGTCTACCTGAATACTACAATGAAATAGGTCTACCTTCCACTAGTTCCATTTTATAAGGCCTCTATAGTTAGATGTTCTTATAAACCCATACTTGTAGAAATGTGGCCCCTAATATAGACTTATTGATACACTTGGCATATGCATCTAGATCCTAGTATAGCAACCATAGGAGTAGTGCAAACTCATTTCCCTCCTCTATGAACTCTTTCATGGCTATAATGTACCCTATAGGAATGATGTTCTTGTGATCTAGGGAAGACATATCAGGCTCAGGATAAGAGCCATCTATGTCACCCCAATAATCACGCCCTTCGAGTTGGAGTTGGATTGTCGCCGCCCATACTGAATCATTCTCATTTGACAACTTGAGTAGCAGGGATGCATGGGTGCTTAAACGACTGGTTAAACTGGGCAGGCGTTGCCAATTAATTAATAATCGTTCAAGTTCTATATATTAATTCATACGTTAGTGTGGTAAGGTTCGGTTGACAGTTCTAGTTCCTTGGATATCTATTCACTTGATCTTGAAGTTCTTATTCCCGTACGTATTCTTGCATGGGGTGAGGTGCGCTACGAGGTTGCAGTTCCCACAGCAAGGAAAAGGAAAGATAGCCCTCGCTTACACTCATACTTCCATCGATCGAGAGAAAGTTTGTTGATCGGGATCTTCGATCTTTATTCCCTTTTGATTCTGAAGAGGGTTAAGGGCTCCAACAGACAAGGATTATCGAATGGGGAGCTTCCCCTGTCCTGTCTGTTTTGAAAAGCCAGCCAACCTTTATTCGATCGATTAGTCCGATATTTCTCCCTCTTTCTCTCGGCCTAAGCCGATTAGTCCGATCCTTCCTCTTTTTCGGCCTGAGCCTAAGCTATATCTTCATCTCTTACACCTTGTTCCATTGCAGAGGAGCCCTTCTCTCCCTTCGAAATGAGTCTATTATATACATAAAAACAACGGAATTTCCCATCATCGCCCCCTTCCCTATTCAAGAAGTGCATTTCTTCTTTCCAACCAATCAAGATATTTTCCCTATCATTTGAAAGTTTTGTGTGTGCTACCAAATCAGGGGTCCAAAGAAGGACATGAAGAGGGATCTGCAGAAGAACATAACGAAGAGTTCTAGGATGGAAATAAGGAGGAATTGGATGAGGGGCATAAAGAAGACTTGGGTGCTTGTGAAGGGAGCTCAACCCCTTCACCTACTCGAGATACAAAGGAACAGATGGTGGTAGTGTCGGAGGAAGAGGAACAGGAGGCTACTCGTACAAAGGTGGCAGCATATCGACATCCGCATCACCACGAGAGGAAACTTTCATGGAGGTGGGGTTTGGAGCATCAGAGAAGCTATGGCTATGGATACACTTCGTGTCGGAAGAACAACTATGGACACACTTGAGACCAAAGAAGCAGTAGCCTTGGATACACATGGCATCCGAAAAGCAAAAACTGTGGAGTGGGAGACCAGCAAGAAGCAACACCTATGAAGATCTCATGCAGATGGATGGGTGATCAAGCTTGGTACCAATTATTTGCAATGATCAGTTACTTGGTTTACTCTAATGGTCCGAGGACGAACCATTTGGTTGGGGGTTTCAATGTTATGGCCCTAGAGGAACGGAATGTTAGGCATCTAGGCCTGTTATATCGTATATGGGAGACTCAGGATATTTTATAGGGGGTTCATGGGATTACTTACATGTGGCACATAACCCTAGGTAGTTGGGATTGGTTAAACGGGTCAAATGATAACTTTTGGGTGAAGGGTCTTACCCTCCCCTAGTATTCTGAAATGAGATATTATAAACAGGGCATGGATATCATTGTTCAATCATCATGAGAATAATTGTGTAATATCGTAAAATAGTATTGTACTTGGATATCGACCCTCACCGAGAGATCTTGGAGTGATTCCCCCCTCAAGATTCTTTTAAGGTATTGCCCCAACTTTTCTAGAGAATAATTGGAACGAAGTCGTTAATCCATTCATGGGTGAGGGGTGTTCTTCAGCAAATCTCTATTGTGTGATCCTCTTCTGTGGATCTCGTGTGATGCATGTTTGGTTATATCCCTGAAGTACCATTGCCATTTCCTGCTCATACTCACGGTAGATCATAACAATGCCATAAAGGAGGAGCATGATGCACTTATTAGGAAAACCACTTAGGAGTTGGTTCCTCGCCTCCGTGGTGGGAATGTGGTGGGGCGGGTCTGTAAGACCAATTATACCTTTGAGGCACAGGTGGAGAACTATAAGGCTCGGTTGGTGGCTAAGGGATTCTTTCAACAGGAGGGCATGGACTACACCAAGACCTTTGCTTCCGTGGCTTGTATGGTCTCCATCAGCATAGTGCTTGCTCTGGCTTCTCATCGTGGACAGGAGGTGCATCAAATTGATGTGTTGAGTGCATTTCTCAATGGAGACTTGTAGGAGGACATCTACATGGAGGAGCCTCCCAGATTTGATAAGCCACGGCCGATCATAAATGTATGCGAATTGAAAAGGTCTCTCTATGGACCTAAGCAGGTATTGAGAGCTTGGTATGATAAGATTGATAACTTCTTTATAAACTCAGGATTTGTGAGGTGTGGGTCCGAGAGTAATGATTTTGTTCGAAGGGTAGATGACCATGTGTTGGTGATTGTACTCCATGTGGATGACTTGATCATCACTGGGATACCTCTTTTGGGATTGGAACAATGAGGACTAGGCTGAATAAGTCACTGGATATTACAGATCTTGGTCTTTTGCACTTCCCCCTGGGGATGGAAGTTTGGCAACTAGACCATGGGATTGCTATTTCTCAACCCATGTCTCAAGAGGTTAGAGATGGAGGATTGTCAACACGTTGCTACTCTGTTGGCATTAGGGGTGAAGCTTGGTTCAGGAGATCGGTTTCTTATATATAATAGGGTCCCCAAGTGTCCTACCCATACCTAGTGGGCACACCCCAGCCAAGAGCAGGAGCAGAGTCAAAGGACACAGAGACATAGGGGGCGCTTAAATAAGCCAAAAACCTTACCAGTAACGGAGCCAATCTGGTGGAGACACAGCCAGTAGAGTAAGTATCTAAGCCAACATAGCGGCTTTATGGGACCCAGCGCCAATTAGAAGATCCAGCATCTTTTCCAGTGGAGTCAGTAAATCTAGTGTAAGCAACAGAGACGGAGACATAGTAATAGCCAACAGCAGCAGATACAGTTTCACGATTTAGCTTCTATAATAGTAGATGTACAGACCGTGACCGAGATTCGAACCTTCAATAGTAGAGCATCTTGCAATTTTATGGCTAGCTTCTTGGAAAAGAGAGATTGTTGTTTGGGTCTTACTACGTATGTAAGAACGCCCTACTATTATTGGCTCAACTTATAAAGAAATACGCTTTATACTTTTATATGAAAGCACAATTTCTTATTATTTAAGGGCGGGGCGATACGAGAGAGCTCAACGTGAATCTCCCCCGCTCGACCTCTTATTATCTATATATATATCTATCTATATATAGAAGGGAGGGGAGGTAATCTATGCACCCCGTAAAGCGGATCTGTTAGTACCTCTCCCTTTCCCATTCCCATTCCCATTCCTGGTTAGTCAGCTGCTCCCATTCTAGTACTATTACTAGTCAAAGCCAGGGCACCACCATTACTAGTTAGCTCCGGTTAGCTACTCCTTGAGGCTGCATTCGACCCAATACAGACAGATATGCCGGCCGGCCTGCGAATGCTTGAATTGGTACATTATAGTCTTACTAGAATAGGGGTCAAATATATCAATAGCAATCCTCATATCGAGATATCCGCTGATAGGAGGGTCGAGAACTTGCAGATACAGATCAATATGTAGATCATCCAGGTGCAAATCCAATCCTAGATCGAGAACGAGTAGAAAATTGTAGGTAGTTCGAGCATCCCTTCCATTTCGAGAGCTAGAAGCAGGAGAGCTTGTTGTTTACCCATAAGCAGCAGTGACAGGTCCAGCATCAGTTGTATACCCCATAAGATTCTCAGTTTATCAGAGTTTATACAGATCTAAAACGATATAGTCTGTATGTATCACATGTCCTATCTCGTACTCATTAGTTTAAGTATAGACCTGTATTGTCTGACATGCTTCTACTTATGTGAATCTAGGAGGCTATTCTCTCGCCTACCATCCTTTCCCTCGCCTGTATATAGGTAGCCTTTCCCTCACATAGGTAATAGGTAGCCTTTCCCTTGCCTACGCTATTGATTGACTGCATAAAGTAAGGTGCCTCCCCTGGACCCCTAGAGCTCACCGGGACCATGGGGGTATCCGGGTCACTAGATTAGAGGGAAGCTGAGCCAAATAGATTCATATTTTGACTAAGATAAGGGGCGCGATACTTGGAATCAAGCGAGGTTAACTCCCGACTCAAAGTAGGGGAATAGGGGAGGGAATGGGGGAAAGACCAAGACTTTAGAAGGAGGATAACCTAACACCTAACACCCGGCAGTCATAGCATAGTCGTAGCCCTAACTAACTAAGTAGCCCTGGTAGATCAACCTAACTAAGCCTTATCCCTACCCATTTTCTTCTTAGCATGCTCAGTAAGGCCTATGATACTCCTGCTACTGGACTTGCTCCTGCTCCTGCTTCCACCTAAGCCTTTGGTACCTTTGTCCTAGCTCTTGGCTCTGCTACTACCTCTACTTGTTAGTGTCGGTGTTGTCTTTATTACCCCAAAGGAGGACACCCTGTACTTTACTTTTAGGCCTTATTTCCCCAATACCAAGAATATCATTGAGTATGAGGCTTGACTCGAGCTTAGTGTAATGATTGACCTAGGAGCCTACTCCATCTAGGCCTTTGGCGATTCCTAGTTGATCGTGAAGTAAGTCTAAGGTGAGTATGCTATACGCGATCCCACGCTTGTCGCTTACCGTAGCATTGTCTCTCATTTGTTGTGTAGTCGCTTCTGCACATCGCATGTCCACAACGAGACAATTTGGATCTTTATACGATACTGTCGCCAGCGTCGCTAAATACCACTAAGCTTCACCTTCCTTTCCAGCCAGCATCGGCCAAACATAAATGATACGAGTCAATCTTCGGCGGATTCTCAGTATACGCTTTATTCACCTCTCCAAGCACCTTCTAACGGCAAACCATATAATATCGAATGGCCCACACTAATCAAACCTCTAACTCAACGCACTAAGCTCACTAATAACAACTAGCTAAGTTTATTACCTTGTTTATGAAACGTTACGATGCTCTGTTTCTTTTTGTTTATTAGTCAGCACTAAATTAGAGAATCTTAGAGAATCTAAAGAGAATCTTGGCTTGTTGTTACTAGCTTGTATCTTAGCTTGTTTGGTTGTTTCAAAGACTGCTATGCTTGTTTCAAAAGAAGAAAAAAAGATTCAGGCTCAAAAAACGGTCTGTGTCTCCAGCGGAGGAAGACGAATCCATTACTTAGCTATCGTCTCGTACTGCCTGAGGAATGGAAGTAACGGTACGGTAAGGCTGATACTTGAGTTCCCGAAAGGTGTCCATCATCAAGGCAGAGGAGCCTCAATGGTGAGGTCTGAAAATAGCTATGAAATCAGTTCAAGTGGTGTTCTCGGGCTCTATCTCTTTATTAAAGGTGGCGTAAAGAATACCTTTATATCCTTTATGAAACTCGATCCGTGTCTCTGTGTTAGCTGCGTGCATCAAGGTCCCGTGTGGGGGGGGTGTTTGTGGCAGTTTTCCTCGCTATTTTTCTAGCCTCAGAGGTTCGAGTCAGCCTCAGAATCGTATTATCATGAGTAGTAGTCGTGTCTACCACTAGATTCTAAGCAGTGGTATTTTTGGGTCCCCTATCACTTAGGAGCTGCTGCTAACAGAGGTGAGATTATTGCGTATAAGCAAACCTACGGATGAAAGTTGAAGCTGCGGTCGTTAAGTTTAATACATTCCAAGTAAATGATTCACTACCTTTCAAAGAGTATAATCCAATCCATCACAGAGTTATAGGGTTCGGTGGCTGCAAGTGGACTCTGTGCCTCCTGTGTTCTCTAAATGCGTGGGAAAGAGTGGGTTCTCCTTGCTCTCGAAAGCGCAAGACCTCCGGACCTTGTCTGATCATTCTCCCTGGAAAACCTCATAGGCATTTGTCACCTTAGCTTTGGTCACAAGTTTGCTAATTGATCTTTCTCGAGGGTAGTAACTGGTCACCTTGTTGGTGTTCCAGTTGAGTCTCGGTTGCAAGATTCTCTTTGATCCGTGAGTGAGCCTATACTGCTTGCTCTCATCGTTTCGAGATCTTGGGAGCTTGACCTTGAACCGTAGAGCCTCTCGATTTGTGTTGTTTATACACCCTAGGGAGCCCCTAATAGCATATTCTTAGGATATTTGGCTACGGGGTCATAGGATAACTAAGCTTGTATTCCCTGAGAGGCTCTTCAGATTGAAGTACATTCCGCGTACGACTGCGGTTTCGTCCCACCTCGACGGCGTTACTTTTCCCAATTGCTCCCAGTCGGGCTACAAAAGGTTCAAGATCCTGTGCTACCTCGAGCGACCACTGGAGCTGGTAGCGTAGCAAGGCTTTATAGGCCATTTGCACAGATTAGATTTGCTCTCAGGACTAAGAGACCATATTGTTCAAACTTCACAATACATTTTCGTCAAGCGATAGTCCTACGGAAAGTTATGTCTCTTAACATCCGGCACTCCACGATCGATGGTCACGTTCACTCTGACCTATAAAAGAAATATTGTCATTCTGCATGATGTACTCACTCCCCATGATCGATCGGTCGGAGAAAGAGCCCACACGAGATCGAAGCGTGGCCTACTTTTGTTACGGTATAAGCCCATAGCCTATGTCGAACTTGACTCATCCTTTTAGACCTCAAACCAACCTTACTTTACCACCTTAACACAAAAAGCAAGAACCTGGCCGTAGCTGGTAATATGAATTTAGTGATCCTGGCTATCGCTGGTAACTTGACCTCGTCAACATGGCGTTATAGCGGGTGAATTCTACTTTTTGAGTATGGCGGTATAACTGGTAATTTGACCCAATAAGCTGGCATTTTAGACGCTGGTCAATTTCGCGTTATAAGCTGGCCCTTTAGGGAAGACTAAGAAACTTTGAAATTATGCGCAAACATAGCATACTGGTCAATTGAAATTTTTGATCCTTAATTGTACCGATCAATCTATCTTAAGTAACTTGGTCTTATCCTGGTACTAATAAACTGGGAAATTAGAACTAATAACCTAACACTATACTTGGTCATTTCGATAGTGTGAACATGGCCATATAGTTGTGAAGACGACTTTCATAACCTAGCGTCATATTGGTAATTGATCCAGCAAGAGCCTGGCGCTGTACCTGGGAATTTTTGACCTTGGTTATCCTGGCCTAGCGCGTAGAAGATTTCACTTATAGAACCTGGCCATGAATAGACTATGTATCTTATTCTTATCCTCTTATCTCATTATTAGTCAACTACTAACAACAAGTAATCTATCCCAATGGAATCTACTTCACTAAAACTAGAACTAGCTTAGGAACTCTAACTAAACTTCTCTAACTCTAACTAAACTCTAATCTTCTAACTAAACATAGCTCTTCTAACTAGCTCATAGCTCCTAACTAAACCTACTCATTATTCTTAACTAACCCTAACACACTCATCGATTCACTAACACATTCATTGATTCACATAAACAACACATTACGCCCTAGCATCTCTAATTAGGTAGGGAACAATCCATACCCTTTCAATTTAGGGCACCAGCACTTCCTTCATTAGGTAAGGGGGCACCTCACCCTCCTTAGTCTCGCCCTACTTACTGACCTCGTCCTACTTGGGTAGGTGTTTGAAGCCTTCTCACGTTGAAGTGCTCACCGGAAGAACATGTTTCTTCGGGGCCAACCAAAAAAGACGATGAGTCCTTACACCGGAGTATGCCCTAAGGTCTTGCCTCACCTGAGTCTGCATCACCTGAGCCCACCTGATTATGCCTTACAAGAGCCTGCCCGACCTGGTCTCGCCCAGCCTAACCTCGTCCTGCTCGGCCTTCAAGCTTCCTCACGCGTTCTAACGCCTATCCTGGCTGGGTATACGCTCTTCGGTCAATAAGAAAATATGTCTGCGGTAATGGTTATAAACCTACCACAAATGACCTTACCCAAAGCTGTCTTATCACGAAGCTGTATCACGAAGCTGCCTTATCACAATCACGAACAACATATACTTGACTGATCATGAACAACTATAAATCAAACTATCAATAAGAAGATATGCGTGTGGTAACAATACTCATCTGACGATGTCTTATAATGACTGACCGATTAGCTAGCCATTGAGGGTACAATTTGTCCTGACCCTACGCTTACAAATGAAAATACAGTTTCTCCCTTGCTTTCCTAACGTCAAGCAGGCCCCTGTCGGTCCT
>APFE030524544.1:0-21679 GCA_000404065.3 Pinus taeda
TTTCTAGCCTTTTGAATCTTATTTATATCACTACTTAACCTATTATATAAAGCACAAATGAAATCAAACTATTAAACCAACAAAAACATCCTATTCTTAACCAAGAAAGAAATTCATCTACTAGCAACTAATCCATAAACTAAAACAAAGCATATAAATACAAACAAAGAGGAGCTTGGCTACTTGGATTGGAACCTAACCCAAGAGCTTCAACCCTCTGAGGTAACTCAGTGCTAGCTCAAAAATTATTCCATATTTATTATCAAAACAACAACAAGATTACATGAAACTGTCACAAAAATAAGCTCGAAGTTGAGCAGAGTTTACATAAGCAAAAGTACAACAAAAATCTGACCAGAATTCCACCCTAGTGAGGCCCTAGGCCTCTCTACTTATGCAATTGAAGCTCCCAATAGCTTCCTTAAAATTAAGAAGGCTTGGCTCCCAAAACTCAAGATAAACATCAGTTATCCTCCACTTGCTCGGTTGCCTCCTAGTGCATTGATTTGGTTGTTTGTGCTCCAAGCTGCATGAAGGGGAATTCAAGGTGGGGAGTAATAAATGGGGGGGGATTCCCTCCTATAAATCCTCTCCTTTGTCCACTTTGAGTTATTTCTATCAATTTTCTATTGAATCTTTGACTTTGTCTTCAAAATTCAACAAAAATGTGCATTAAACACATATTAGACCACATGGCATCATAACTAACTCAACTCACTCCATAAGCATAAATATAATAAAAAACATGCAATAAGCTAAGAGAATGGTTGATTTAGCTATGTTAGGAGGAAAAATGAGTCCATATCATTACCCATTTCTAGGGCTCATCATCACCCCCCTACTGAAGGGGTTGCTCATCCTCTAAGCAACTTAGTCCATCTCCTCATATTTTATGGCCTTGACAGCTTCTCTAGCATCCCAAACTTATGATGTTGTTTCCTCTTCCTTGTCATAGAAGCCTAATTTTCTGTCTATCTCTTCCCACTACCTCTGCTCTTCTTCTTCTATTCTTCCTTTTAGCATGCCTAACAGCAGTGGTGGACTCAGTTTGAGGCCAATCTAATTGACCTGCAGCTTCTGCATTGAGTGCTTGTACATGGGCACTCTCCTTAGTGCCTCCTTCATCCTCATTGGGGAATGATATTCCTTGATATTCAGACTATGTGGCGAGGTGTTCCATGTCCTCATACATGCATGCACACATTCATCCCCAGGTAACCTTTCCATGTCCTCAAAATTTGCAATGGCCTGTGCTTGATCACTTATATATCTCAGGGGAATTTGAGGATTATTGACAAGCAGCCAGTGTGTGCTAATGAGAGCCGTGGGATCTGATGGTTTAGCTCTAATCATTAATGGCTCATTCTACTCTCTTATCATCAACCTTTTTAATTTTGTTGCCCTTAACTCTTCATGGTTCATCCATGAAGCCATGGCCATTAGTTGTAGGTCCCTTAGCCTAGCATTGGGGTCCCACACATTCATGTCTATGAGGGTCATATTATGCAGGTAGAATTCTGCCATTTTTTCCTTTTCTTCTGCTATGCTTTGGTCACACAGGTCCATAAACTGTCTGTAATCTTGAAAAGGCAATGTGCCTCTTTGTGCAAAAGTCTTGATCTGAAATTGTAACCATTGGTCCTTGAGGTATAAGCCATAGGATTTTGTTGGTGTTCTACATTGCATTACCTCCATGGATAAGCTAGCCATGCATGCCAGCTGGGTCTCTTTCTCATTTAGCTACCTCCTTAGCAATTCATTTTAGTTTGAAGTTGGCTTCTTGCAATTGCTTCCCTATGTCGAACAACACTTAAACTCTCTGCCCATTTCTCTAAGTTTATTTTCCATATGACCAACATCCTCAACTCCCTTGGATTTGGCTATTTGCATCCACAGATGTGTTCTTATTCTTTCCTTTTCTAATTCAAAGAAAAGTGGCATTGCAAATATTTCTAGAATTATCCTACCTCCTTCAATAATATCATAATAGGAGGCAAGGCTGGGATGGGGATCAGGTTCTTGTGGCTCTGTAGCTTCCTCCTTCCCCTTTGGTTGTTATTCTATTATTTTCTCAAGTTGTTGCGTCTCCTGTAGTTTTGACAGTGTCTCCTATAGAACTGTCTATGCTTCCTGTAGAACTATTTTTTGAGTCTTGTAGTTGCACTCTCTCCTTCTAGGTGGAAGATCTAGGATTCCCTCTTTCATATGTGATAGGGGTTTTAGAAGGAGATTCTTCCCCTTTGACAGTGGGTGAATCTTCAATTGTAATTGGAACTGTTGAAGATGGGTGGGGTTTTCCTATTTTGATTCTTGTGCTTTTCCTGGCCTTGAAATATAGGGATGCCTGCCTTTTTCTCTTTTATTTTGGTTTAATTGGTGTGCTCAGGGTAGTGAGGGTAGCTGTTGCCTCCCTTTCCAGGGTCTCAGGGGACCCTTCTTTTTGTTTTTCCTCTGCTGCCTCTTTTTCTCCTCCTTCTATCTCTTTTTCTTTCTTTGTTTTCTTTGTTTCTTCCTATTCTGTTTCTTCACCCTTCTCCTCTTCTGGTCCTACCGAGTCATCAGTTGCTTCACCTTCTCCCCCTTTCTTCTCTTCTTCCTCATGTTATAGACATATTTGGGCACTGCAACCCCAATCTTATATGTCAATAAACCAAGGGCTATATAACCCGTAAAAGTGTTGTTTCATACCCTAAAGGATCATGGTCAACTGATTACATCATTCCCTAGAAGTTCCACCTGAAAAACCACTCAAAACTGGCCAAACCTGGACCATACTGACTACTCCACTGTCAGGATGCGATGTATACTGAATTCTACACTAGATAGGTGCGATGCATACTAAAGAGGCCTTCTGTGGGGTGCAATGAGCGAGAATGGACAAATGTCTGAGATAGTCTGCTAAGTGGATGCTCATGGAATCTTCTAGAAACTTCTCCTACGACACTTGCCTCTTTGAATTCGCCTAGAGATGAGTAAGAGATCCAAGAAATCTCCAAGTGGAACCAAGAACAACAAGTGGAATGACACTAATCAAAAACTTAGAGATGACTCACACCCTTGCAGACATCTATAAATGGACCCCTCATCTAAGAGATCTAGAGGTTGGAATCTTGTAATTTGTAAGGAAGTGTTGATAGTTTGTCTTTGAGAAGGAGCATTGTATTGTTGGGTGATCTTGCTTTTCATGAGGTGAAGAGGGCTTTGATGCTGGGAGGGTGATGCTGGATCAGACAGCTGGGTTGTAATTCTCCCTTCTACTTTAATAAAGTTCTTTGATTTTTCCTCCATACAATCGTGTATTTGTGAATGTTGTTATTTGTAAATGCCATTGTATTGTATTTCTGATTCTACAATGCTTATGATATAATAGATCGAGATGCTTTGATAGTTCTTTGTTACTGTGTTTCTACAGGTACTCTCCAAGTGAGATAAGTACGGAGAGGAGTTGCAAGCTCTATCAAGAGGGAGAGAGATCAAGCAAGGAGTTAAGCGAAAGACCCAGGTTGGTTCCTTTGCCTCTCTCTTATCTATCATACATAAAGGAAATCACAAATTGCTTTGATTGTTTGTTTCTAATATAGCTGCCAATCCTAGAGGGCTAGCAGATCGAAAAGACACTAGTTTTCCTAGAAATAAAATGGCGACTCCGTTGGGGAGTGAATAGTTTGTTTGTTTGTTGTTGATTGTTTGTTTTATAAACTATAGATGGAGCCTGAAGTTATCCAGATAGCCTTCAAACTACTCTTGCTCTGCAATTGCAAAGTAGATGAATGCTACTTCAGTCAATCTCCGGTTTAGTTTATGAATTGAACATCTGACTTACAAGCATTCTAGATGCCCTGTTGGTAGCTTAGTAACCTCTCAAGATCATACCTCTGTACCTTGCTCTTTACTATCCATAATAGCTTAGTTTAACTCACTGAAATCAATTGCAAATTTGAGCCAAAACCCATCTCAGTTGTGCTCCCTGGCCCATCGCACTGTCTGTCACTGTCTACCAGTATGCATCGCACCTCTTGAGCCTGAAAAGTATGATGCATCCTTGTTTCTATGAAGCCTAGGTGCGATGACAGTCTGAGCTTATTTCCCTCTTTGAAATTTGGGGGTTTTGTTCTTGTTTTCAGCTCTATTTAGTCGTTTTGCTGCTTGTGAATAGTATCTCATTGTTGAAACCTGCTTGCATTACATAGTTCAGCCTCCATTGATTAGGATTTGTATATGTTTTTATGTATTTGTCCATCATTTACAGTCCTTCGTCAAAAGGTTACTTAAATCAAACTATCATTTTGGTGCAAAAATTGTCGTAACTATTGTTTTGTGTCAAAAACAGAAGTGTCGTAAAGTCTTCCTTCTCTAGATAGTGGATTGAACTTTTTGTCATATATTTGATTTGATTTGTTGATATTTGAAGTGTCAAAAAAAATTCTATTCGAAATTGAAAAGTGTCATTTAGCCTTCCTTTCTATTTTGAAAAGAAATTGTCAAAATGTCGCTTTGAGTAAAAAATATTTCAGATCTTTGCTCTAGTTTTCCTTTTTGGAATTTTTCACATTAGAGGAAACGAAAAACAAATACATGCATTTGAATTTGCATTTAGACTATGTGCGAAAAATGATTTAGGAAAAGTGCATTTAGTGTGTGCTCTTTGCTCTTTGTTTGAAAGAAAATGAATCTTCTTTCCTTGGCAGCTAGGATTTTCATTGCTAAAAATAAACGACGATTGTTTATCATTGTAGATTGCATTTTTAGGAATTTTACATATACATCACGCAGTGAACCATTGAAAGGAAAACTTCTAAACAAGATCAACTCTAAAATAAATTTCAATGAACTTAACAACACTTTGGAACCTAACGTAACACATTTAGAGGTCTAGGCTAGAGTCGTGTTCCGGCATCATAAAAACTAGTAACTATCACTTTCATCGTAGGTTGGGTGATTCCTCCTCTTTGATACGACAAGTGCTAGCACGAACTTGTGCTCCTCGTACCGTCGAGTATATATTGGGAGACCACAATAGGCTTATATCCTTTATCCATAGGAATTTGTGTCTGCCGCCCTATCGATCGTAATGCACTGAACACAGCATTCAAGAAGATTGACTGTCGTACATAAGTCCTTGGTAATTTCTCTTTAATTTACCACCAAGGTGTATATTGCAATTTTGTGATTGGTTTAGTAATCTCTCTGTCTATATTTCCAGAGTAGTCACTTTCGTTCCTTTTCGACTCCTTAAAAGAAAAGGTCCATCTGAGCACTTGTCATTTCAAGCTTATTAAAAATCGAAGGGAACTAGAACCATATTAAGCTTTTTCTCGACTCTTAAAAATTGAAAAAGCAAAGTCGTGTCAAATCGTCATTAAAATTTATCTAATTTGGAATAACATTATTTTCCCCTTAATTTTGAGTTGATCAAGTAATCCGAAATCATGGAGGAAAGTCAATCAAAACCCCGTCGTTTGCGGAGACTAGTGAGTCAACTGTCTTTGACTCTAGAAACAAAGCCATTCCAAGCATAACGGTCTCATTTAACTGAGTCCAATTCACCCGATTTATTTGAAACTTGTGTTTCAACATCGTCAGAGACTACAGGTACTCCGATCATTTCTAGTACAACTACCTTTACAGAAGAAGTTCCGCAATTACAAGAGGACATTAGAACTGATCCTAGTGTAATGTAGACACTTCTATACCTGAAAAAAATTCGGCTAGAGCTGATCCAGAGACTGAAGTTCAATTACCTGAACATCTGGAAGTTGACTTCCAGTATTTAGGAAGTGTCACCCCTCTAGCATCTGTCACTGTAGAAGTTATACCTTCTTCGGCTCCAGAAATATTTTCTGGACCTGAAGATATACCTCTTCCACCTGGACTGATTGCTATAGAGGAGAAGTAGAGGATCTTCCATCTAGTACCCCATTACATTTTTGGACTAGGATTCATCTCTATCGTTCTACTCCTGAAGTTAGTTCTTTTAATCATCCTTCATCGCAAGTTCCTGTGGAATCACTAGGACATATTTTGGATAGACTAAAAATGTCTGAGTAACCATCAACATCTAGGACTGTGTCATCTGATACGGCTATAGCAAAGCTTCCTGCTACCATTCCTACAATATTTGTTGGTATACCATCCTCAGGGACTGTTTCGATGACATGGTATGTTCCTATTTTTTCATCCAAAATCCCATCTGCTATTTCTTATGTTGAAACTCAGCAAATTGATCCTGCATGCCAGTATCAATTTGGGCAGTACAGTCTTCAAAGACCGATATATCCTTTGAACACTAGATTGCTGCCATATGGAGGGCAGTATGCTTTTTCATTATTCCCTCCTGGAGAACAACCATATGAGAGTTCACAACAATATTCAGGTCAAACTGGAATTACATCCAGTGGTTGGGTACCAATACTACCTCAACAACCAAGGGTTGTATATTCAATGCAACCAATTCAACCTGTGTCAAATATTCCCATTACACTTGCTATTTTGACTGTGTTTCAAGTACAAGTGCTGCCTATTGTGTGTCAACCTCAAGTCTCTCAGGTTGCAATACAATAGCCTCTTGTCTCTACGTCTCAATCACAACCTCAGGTTAGTGCTTCCTTACCTAGAACGACTCAGGTTCAAATGGGTACTATCACTCCGCATCTTGGTCAATCTTCTAGTAATGGGAAACAATAAATGGTTCAACAACCATGGCTGGTGCAATATCAAGAACCGCAATTCCAGCAAACATACCGAGGACCTAAGCAACAAGGCTTTGTAGGTAATGGACAACCGCATTTTCAAAATGGTTATCAACTGTTACACAATATTTTGTCACCGTCTGTGTTACCCCTTCTCCCGTACATTGGAGGACCTATTTTGGGACCTGTGAGAAGTGACATAACTTGAAAACACCTGCATTGTATCCCTTAAAGTATGTACTTCATATGCCTTGAAGACACCTTCTGCAAAATACCCAAAAATATAGCCCTTTCTCCATTAGTGTTGTTCCACAGTGTATCACTCGCGCCAATGGGGGAAATCCTCCAAAGAGGGCGCGCCAGCTGGTGCTCTGTCTCAGAGTCACACTAGCGCCAACCCAGTTGGGTAAAGCTTTTAACAAACAAACTTCTGAAGGTTCCTTCCACCTTATCCATGAACTAATTCCAGTTTGAGTTGGTTCAGTTGGGCTTCGTGTCTCCCAAGGAGGGAAGTAGTTCTCCACCTCTCATGGAAGCTTCCTTATGATAGGGACAATCCCATGAATCAAGTGGATGGTCTTATCTACTCCTTCTACCTCTATATAAGCTTGTTCTTTTCCCTTTGACAAACTAGTTAGTAATTCTACTTTTCAAGCTCCCAAATCTAAGTCCCAAAGTCTGAGAATTGCTAAGCTCATCTTGCAAGAGGCCTTGTTCACCCCTATGAGGCTAAATCTTTAAGGAGGAGATCCATGTACAAGTAATCAAGGAGAGAGAGGCTTGTTCCCATCCCTTACAAGCTTTGCAAGGCATGTGTTGCTGATTCACCCAGCCAAAGGAGGATTTGACGTCACAACTTGGTTGTATTCTCTTTTGTTTTATCAATAATAATAGATGACTATCATTATGGTTCCACTCATGTGTCTTTATTATGATGTTTGAGTTGTATCCTTTTTTACTGATACATAGTTGCATTTCTTGGATTTTATGCTTGTATTTGTCTTGTTCTTTGCATGTGCAGGTGTTTGTTCATGAAGATCGTGAGGATTGTGACCAGCTGAAGCGAAAGAAAGGAAGCGACGATTCTTCTATGAATACTAGTGTTGGATTCGAGGTAGGCTCTTATCATTGGCCTTTACTTTGCAATTAGGAACCTACGTGTTAGCATTTTTTTATTGTTGCTAGACCCCATTTAGGCTAGTGGGATCGCCTCTGTCCGCAGAGGGGATTTACCTACACAACAATTTGGCGACTCCACTGGGGAGTTGGCTTTTGCATTGTTTGTTTATCTTGTCTTGTTGTTTGATTTGTAAACTTTATACGGAGTCTCAAGTCTGGCCAGATAGCCTTCGAAATGTTATTGCTTTGCATTAGCGAAGTAGATCATTGCTACTTCATTCCATCTCCAGTTTGGTTTGCAAACTGAACGACTTGGGAGTAGCCTTGTTCCTTGATTGTTTCCTTGGTTTCTCCCACTTGCTTTGCTTTCTGGGTTGGATACATGTGTTGTTTTTGCCTCTTGAGAGCATTTAGGTATTGCTGGTTTAGCCTTGGCTCTTTTTTTTTTATTTTTCCGTAGCAAAGTCGATTAGCGCTAGTTTATAGCGTGACAGTCGCGCAAGTTGCACATTGACAACCCACGCCAATCCCTAAAAGGCGCTTGTTGCAGCTTGACAGTCGCGCCAGGCTTGTAAACTTTTGAAGTTTGCTTGGTTCTCAATTTTTTGAGCTTTGGTTTTGTCCTAAGTACCTTTATTAGACTACTTTGGTGTGTTGGAGTATGATTTGACTGGTTTTGATCACTACCCTTTGGGTGTTTGCTTTTTTCTCCCGATTTCGCATTTCTAGCCCTAGGGCATCTAGTGGCCTTGTGAATCGAGCCTTCCTAAGGTGTTTTGATCTTTTTTTTGTCTAGTCGACTCTCTTGTTTGCTTCTTTACGCTTGTTTGGTAGTTGTGAATCATTTCATTGCGTTATTTAGGTGATTTGGTTCGTCTTCACTTGAGTTCTGCTTCGTCTCAATTTGATCCCAGATCACACGGCTCATTGTTGTCTTTGGGACCCTTTTTGATTCTTTGGATGTTTGATTTGTGTTTTGAGGAACTGAACGTGTGTGTATTCATTAGAATTTGTTAGTGTTATTTCTCAAAATTTCTTTAGTGCATTTTGCCATTATTGAAAATGAAAATCTCTTTTGCTTTGAAACAGTTAATGAAAGTTAGGACTTTTCATTTCGATTAGTGATTTGGTGGTCTTAAATAAAAAGTTTATTGATTTGCATTAGCTGCATTAGGGAAACTCTTTGTTGTTTGTGATCGTTTCATTTGCATGAAAGCTCTTTAACTCTCTTGTAACTAGCATTCATCGAATGGAATGAAATGTTTTGGCATATAGATTGCATTTAGGGATTTTGAGAAATTACATATGGTAGGACCTGAAAACCGAAAATTAACTCAAGATCAACTTTAAAATAAATTGAATGAACTTAAAAACACATTGGAACATAACGCTCACATTCTAGAGGTCTAGGCTAGAGACGTGCTCCAGCGTCGTTAAACCTAGTCACTTTTGTTCTCGCATTAAGGTTGGGTGATTCCTCCTTGTGTGACTCAACTATGGTCTAGTACGGACTTGTGCTCCCACGTACCGTCGCGTATATATGGGGAGACTCCACTAGGTTATCATCCTTGATCCATAGGAAGCCGTGTCTACCGCCTTACAACCCGTAATGCACCGAACACATCATTCAGGAAGATTGACTGTCGTACGGAAAGTCCTTGGCTTTCATATGATTGCTAAGGTGTATATGCAGTTTTACGCTTGCCTAGCTTCTCCAGAGTAGTCACTTTTTGATCCTTTTCGGACTCCTTAAAAGAAAAGGCTCACTTGGGCATTTGTCACTTCAGGCTCACTAAATATTCGAAGGCGACTAGAGTCATATTTTGTCCTTTTCTCGACTCTTAAAACATGAAAAGGTCAAGTTGTGTCCTAATGTCTTAAAAAATTTATTCGGCCACGATTACATTTACCTTGTTAGATCTTGTTTGCGTTAGTTTTGAGTAGGGTCTTTTATCGTTAGCTTCTCTAGGATTTTTGTTTGATTCGATCATCCTGGCGGATCCATCGATCCTGTCTCCCATCCCGAGTGACCAAGGGTCTCCTTCTTCTGCTGCTCCTAAGACACAGGTTTGTGGTGACACTTTTCCTGTTATTCCAAGTGTCCAACTGTTGAACTCTCGTGCTCCAGAGGACGAGCTTTATGATTTGTTTTGGAACCCTGTTTGGGAGCCCTCCAAAGAGGATTTTCCCTCTACCCCTACCGGTGTTTCGACCCCGATGGCTTCTTCTGATATGGAAGACACATCTCCTGTATCGAGTGGAATGCCTGTTATGTCAAGTATTGAGACTCCTATCCCAGCCACGTCCCCGATCATATCTACGCCCTACACTGTTACATCTCTCGGTATTATAGTGCCTGCACGCTATAGATCTCTAAGGGATGCCATGGGCTCCGGGAGTTCCTCTTCTATGTGGGATAATAACATTGTTCCCACTACGGGACCTTTTGTTTCCCAAGTTCACCATACCACTGTCACGTCAGTTTCGACCAATCCGACCATTTGTGTTGCATCATCGACTCCAGTTGCTAGTGTCGTTACGACATCCTCCATCGTAACTACTATTGTCGGGCCATCCCGTGGTCCGGTACGTAGTGGTCAAGTGGCACATGCTGCCAGAGTTGTTCATCCTGCAAGCAGTGCCCCGCCTTCTTCTGATGCCATTTCAGCAGGGGGCATATTCCCAGTACTTGCATGTTGTCCAAAATCCAGGCATGCAAGGCCCCTATTATGACCCTATAGGTCATCATTTGTATACCTCCTTGCCAGCTCAACCCACGGTTGAGTCTTAAATTCTGTTGAATGTCGCTTGGGGTACCACCGGTTATGGTGGTGGCCAGTTCTATCTGGGTCAAGGGCAGCCGTCCCAAGGACCATCATACTAGGGTCAGCCATCCTACACGCAGCATAATTATGGGTAGCAGTATTATGGCCAAACCTATCCAGGGCAACCTGGAGGCTCGCAAGGACAACCCTCCCAAGGACAACCTTCAGCCTCTGGTGGTCTGTCTTTTACATATCTTGGGCAACCTTCTGGAAACCCGAGACAACCTTATGCTCAACAAGGACAACCTGGACTCCAGTAGGGATACCCTTTGGGTCAACCCTACGGGAATCCGGGACAACCTTACGCACAGCAAGGACAACCCAGAAACTAGCAAGGCTACCCTTTTGGGCAAAGTGGCCAGCCTTACATGCAGCAAGGCCAGCCCACTGCTCAGCCTAGTCAACCATCTGGTCTACAATGACAACGTTCAGTTGTGCAAGGACAACCAAACACCCAGCAATTTCAACCTTTTGGGCAAGTAGGTCCGTCTCAGATCTAGCCAGGACAACCTTCCGGCCAGATGGCCCAACCTCAGTCTTCGCAAGGATATCTCTCTGGGCCTAATCAACTGGGCATGTAGATGGTTCCTGCTTCTCAAGCTCAACCCGGTTATCAGCCCCAGAATCAAACTAGCCTCCAGCCGTAAGGTGGGTATCAATCCCAACCTTCTTATCAAACGCATCCTGGTTCCCAGGCTTAATATGGAGCCCAGCAACCGTATGGATACCAGCAACCCCAGGGGCAAAACCAGTTTGCCCCGTATCAAAATTATCAACAGCCGTAGGCCACCCCTTATCAAAATTATCAGCAACCCAATGTTGCTCCTGCTGTTCAGTATGGTAACCAATGGGGTGCTAGGGGGCAGAACCAAAATCAACCATCCAGTTATGGATATAACCCTTATGGATAGAGTTCCTATGGACAAGGTCCTTTTGCACCTGGTCCCTCCAGACAAAGTCAATGGGGGCAACCGGCAACTGGATGGAACTCTAGCCCTAACTCATATCCGCAGATGTCCTTCAACCCGCAGCTACCATTTCTAGCAACGTTGGAACTGCCCGATGTGTCGAAGTTAACTAATGATCCTATTTTGCATAATCCACAATGGCCACCAGTTCCAGCTAAGATACCCGGCGATTGTCCCAAATTCGAGAGCAAAGCTAGAGAGGATCCTCAAGCCCATGTAATGACTTATCACCTCTGGTGTTCATCCAATTCATGGCTTGAAGATTCAGTTCGGCTCCACCTGTTCCAAAGGACTCTCACCGGCTCCGCTGCTAAATGGTACATTGAATTGACCCGTGCGTCTTTTCAAGATTTCAATTCATTGGCAATGGCATCCCTCACTCATTTCCAGTTACCCATTCGTTACAAGACGGGAACCCATCTTCTCACGTCTCTCAAGCAGGACACGGCTACGCACATCTCTGATCATATACATGAATAGAGAAGGCTTCATCGGTTGATCAAGTCTTGGATTCCTGATCAACTCCTCACCGATTGGTTCCCAACTTCCTTTGTCCCTAAGATTGCACGGGACATTGCCATGGGAGCTTGCGTAACTGAAGAGCAAGCTATCGCGCGTGCTTAGTACCTTGACTTAGTTTACTCTCAGTCAGGTACTTTGCATGAGTGTTTGCCTGATGCCCCGAGACACGGTACACCCAAAGCTCCACCAAAGCCATCTGTTGATGGAGTGATTGGCTCTGTAAATCCGTCATCCAAAAAATCATCCTCAAACCCTGGGAAGTAAAAATCAAATGCTCCTAGAGAAAACACTTCTCAGGGTGGTTCAAATTCTGGAAGTACTTCCAAGGTTAACGTTGTCCAGTCCACCATGGCAAATAAGGCCTCGAAAGGAAAGAAAAAGGGGAAAGCAAGGAATAAGCCTGAGCAACCTAAACAGGATTCCTCCAAACCTTCATCCGAGGAAGGATCCAAGCGCAAACCCAAGTATCCTTGTCTCATTTGTGATGAGGATCACTACACCAAAGACTGCCCAAGGCGGTCTGAGGTTAGTCGTTTGTTGAAAGGTGCTTCTGGGATCCCTGCGGTTCTTAAAGAACCTTTCCCCTCTCAACAGACTCAAATGGTGGCTGATCCATCTTCGTCTTCTTCTACCTTTGGTTCCCAAGTCTTCATGGCTGGAACCATTCCTGTCCATGTAACGACTCGAACAAAGGAGTATCCATCATCCGCCAGGAAGGAGCCTGAGGTCCCCTCAAGCACTCCTTCGTCCAGCTCTGGTCCGCTCCATATCGAGAGACCAAGTACTGAGATGACCATCCGACCCCCTCCCAAAGGAGTACTCAAGAGATCATCTTACAACCCAAATTCTCATGCTGCCCAGCACTATAGCATAGTTGAAGACTTAGCGCAGGCTCCGTCGGCTATGTCCGCCTTAGAAGTTCTCCAGAGCTGCCCCCCTTAGAGGAAGTCCCTGCTGTCGGCCATCGATGGCATCGACCCAACAGATTCGGATTTGATTACCTTTGATCTCAAGAGCCCTGTCCCAAGGCTACCTCATCAGATCACCTTTCTCATACAAGTCATCATCAATTCGAAAACGATCCATCGTACGGTTATTGATGAGGGCACGTCAACTTGCATCATGTCTATTGCTTGTTGGAAAGCGATCGGGTCTCCGACTTTGAGCTAGTCTCCTACGACACTGGAAGCCTTCGATGGGAGAGAATCTCGTCCCTATGGTATTCTTCAATGATTGCCGATTACTTTAGAAGGGAAAACCGTTGAAATAGAAGTTGAGGTCATTGACGCAAATCTTACTTACAACCTCCTTCTGGGCCGGAGTTGGACATATGCCATGCGTGTTGTGGATTCATCCCTCTTCCATGTCATTCGCTTCCCTCACCAAGGGAAAATTGTCATGGTAGACCAGCTCTCCTTCTTCGCTTCTTCTTCTGAAGGCAATGTGCCTTTCGTGGAGCATACCTCCATCCCTTTCGAGAGTGTGGGAGTCGGGCTCTTCAAAGATCCCGCCCTCATGGGTGTTTTCTCCCTCCCGCCTCCAAACCTCGCCTCTATCAGTATGATTTCGGTTCATTCTGATCCTTGGGTTCTCCCACCCATCGACCAGATAGAATCATGGGGCGAGGAGATGCTGTTGAGTCCCGCCGAGCTCAATTACATCGAAATCGCTGATGTATCGGCTCCTCCTGCTGAACCTGCTTCTTTAAGCGGAGCTCTTGACTCATACAACTATTCCCCTTGGCTTGGAGAATATGCCTCCTTGGATCCATTAAAGGAAATATTTCCTTCCAACGAAGCCATCATAAAGACCATGTCTCTCGAGGAACCTCTGTGGTTCAATCGTCATCACCGTTCCTCGTTTCTCCCTACCCTTCGGGAAACGTTGGCTTGTCTCGAGCGGTTTGCTCCATGTCTCCCTTCACAACCTCTTCAGACGCCTATTTAGGTCTACCAAGTATCATCTGAAGGAAATTTGGGGAACATTATGCAGACCCAACCTATCAACATCTCTGTCAAACCAGGGATTGTCGAGAACATCTACATAGGAGTCACTTGCACTCCTGAGGAAATTCAAACCTATATAGCTCTTTTTCACGAGTTCCATGACGTCTTTGCGTGGTCTTATGAAGAGATGCCCAGCATCGATCCAAACATAATAGTACTTGAGATACCTACGTATCCAGGAGCTAAACCTGTTCGTTAGCGTTTACGCCCTGTGCACCCCCGCAAGGCTGCAGCTATCAAAGCGGAAGTTGAAAAACTTCTTAAAGTTGGTTTCATTTACCCTATCCCACTCACAGATTGGGTCTCTAACATTGTCCCTGTGGATAAAAAATAGGGTACTATTCGCGTCTATGTCAATTATCACGATATTAATCGAGCCTGCCCGAAAGATAACTACCCCACACCTTTCATTGACCATCTCATTGATGAGTGTGCTAGGAGTGAGATATATTCGTTTATGGATGGCTTTTCTGGCTACAACTAGATTAGTATCACGCCCGCTGATCAACACAAGACGGCCTTCATCTGTCTGTGGGGTACTTTCACTTATAAAAAGCTCCCTTTCGGTCTTAAGAATGTCGATGCTACTTTTCAACATGCGATGTCTTACACCTTTCATGATATCTGACACATCATACAGCCTTATCTGGATGACCTTCCCGCTCATTCGGCTAAGTGCCAAGACCATCCATCACATCTCCGTGAGATTTTTCTCCGCTGTCGACACTACAATATCCTACTTAATCTGCATAAATGTGTCTTCTGCGTAGAATCTGGTCGACTTCTCAGGTTTATCGTCTCCCGAGAGGGCATCTGCTTGGATCCCCTTAAAGTCGAAGCCATTTTGAATCTTCCTCCCCCTGCTTCTTTGTGGCAACTGCAGAGTTTGCAGGGTAAAGCAAATTTCTTACGACGATTTATCCCGAATTATGCCGAAGTGGCAAAAGGTTTCACGTGGTTACTCAAGCGCAACACCCCGTTTCGATGGGATGCCATAGCTAAAGAGTCTTTTGCACATCTTAAAACTCTTCTGGTTTCTGCCCCTTTGTTGAGGCCTCCAGATTATCATCGCAATTACACGTTGTATCTGGCCGCTACTGACACCACCATCGGTATGGTTCTAGTTCAGGACGACGATGATGGCATTGAACACTTTATCTATTACCTTAGCCGCAATTTGTTAAATACAGAATATCGATATGCTTATGCCGAGAAGCTGGCCCTCACTGCTGTATGCACTGTTCAACGCTTCCGACATTACATCTTGTTGCGCACAACGACAGTGATCTCCGATTGCAACCCTATGACCTACATTCTATCACGCCAGTTGCTGGGGGGAAATACTCGAATTGGATAGTCATCCTCCAAGAGTTTGACTTGGAATTTACTGCTACCAAGTCTAAGAAATCACTTGTCTTCGCTGAGCTGTTGTGTTCTTTGCCATCCACTGCTTCCTCCTCTCAGTTAGAGGATTCCATTCCAGACGAAACTCTCTTCCTCATTAGCACCCTCGATCCCTGGTGCAGGGATATTATTTTCTACTTGCAGACATCCTCCTTCCGTCCCGAGACCTCTAAGGATGCTTGCCGACGGATCCGACATCAAGCCCAACCATATCGCATTGTTGGGGACACCCTGTACTGTCTTGGTGTTGATTCTGTTCTTCGCCGATGTTTGACTCTCGAAGAAGCAGAAAGAATTCTAAATGACTGCCACTCTGGCGCCTGTGGCAGTCACATGTCTGGATATGCCACCACACAGAAAATCCTCCGTGCCAACTATTTCTGGCCCTCCATTTTCAAGGATTGCATTCTTGCTGTCTGTTCGTGTCATGAGTGCCAGATTTACAAATGGAAGATGCGTGCACCCCCTTCTCCACTGCACCCCGTTGTAACCGTCGACCCTTTTGCCAAATGGGGCATTGATTATGTGACCTGTAACCCTCGCTTTGCCGGGGGGCATGGGTACATCATCGTCGCTGTTGATTATTTCACGAAATGGGCCGAGGCGATGCCTACATTGTCAGAAGACGGTCACACCGCGGCGCAGTTTTTGTTCAACCATGTTATTTCGCGGTTCGGAGTACCCCAAGCCATCGTCACTGATCACGGAAATCATTTTCGTAATCACATGATGATCGAGTTAACAACCCAGTTGGGCCTTAGGCATGATAGTTCGACCCCGTACTATCCTCAGGCAAACGGTCAAGTGGAAGTCGTGAACAAGGTTTTGGTCATGATGCTTCAACGAACTGTTGGCATGCATAATTCCAATTGGCATCTGATGTTGTTCTCTGCTTTGTGGGCCTATCGTACCTCCGTGAAGGACGCCACCGGTTTCACTCCTTTTCAGTTAGCTTACAGACTAGAGGCGACCCTTCCTATTGAGTGTGAGATTCCTTCATTAAAGATAGCCGTCGAATTTCTCCCTGATAATACTCCAGTAGAAGAGCGTCTTCTTTACTCAGAATGGCTGGATGAGACTCGTCGTCTAGCCTCCTTAGCTATTGAAGCTCAGAAGAAGCGAGTGAAAACTCACTTCGATAATACTGTTAACCCCCGCTCTTTCATTGAGGGAGACTTAGTACTGCTCTATGATCAAGTTAACGATAAGCTGGGGGCAGGAAAATTCGAGCCTATGTGGCACGGGCCCTACATTGTGAATAGAGTTTTGCAAAAAGGCACCTACGAGCTTATTGATTATGAAGGCAATCCCCTGGATAGGCCCCGAAATGGGCTTTATCTTAAAAAATATTATGCATGAGTCCAGGCACTCTCTTTTTGTACATATGTGTGCTTTCAGCAAGTGTGTTGTGTGTGCATTTTTTATATTTTTATCTTGGTATGTCGGCGTGATTGCCACTTATTGTGTCTTTTGCTTCTTGAACAGATGTCTGGATCGCCTTACGTTGGTTTCACTGATGGTGCTTCCCGTAGTACACGCAGCTTGTCATCTGCAGCATGGGTGATCTACGATCCTCATGGTGAGTTAGTAGACATTCAAGGGGTTTTTCTGGGTTGTACAATGAACAATTTTGTTGAATATAGTGTTGTGATTGAATTATTAGCTTAGGCAAGTAACCTCGGCATTCACACATTGGTTGTGAACTTGGACTCTCAACTTGTAGTCCACCAACTCAATGAGCATTATTCCATCAAAGATCATTGGATTTTAAGGTTGTATTTACGTGTTAAGTTATTAGAAAGGGATTTTGATTTCATTACTTATCAGCATATTCCAAGACGACTTAATACGTTAAACGATGCATTAGCTAATTATGTGTTGGACAGGCATTTGCATAACATGTGAATCCACATAACACAAGAAGCATAAAGTACAATAAACCATAAAACATATGTATATATATATATATGTGTGTGTGTGTGTGTGTGTGTGTGTCCAAAATGTTTGCACCCCGTGCATCATCAAAAAATAATACATGTTTGTCTGAATACATCCGGAGACAACATGTCTCTCAAAAAATATGCATGAAAGGAAAAGCCTAGATATCTAGTCTCGGTGGTGCTCATGGTAGCACGTCACCGCTCGCACTAGATACCTCAGGAGCCGGTGGAGCGAGTCGGCACCCCTACTGTGTGCCTTTAGTATGCTAGCAGGACATCTACTAGCCAAGCATAATCTGGCACCCCTCGAGTGATAGCCTCTAGGTTCTAGATAAGCTCCCCTCTATCACTGCCCTCCTCTTGAGGATCTGCTCCTGTTGCTGCTACTACTGGATGTCTGCTCGCAATGGGAGACAGGCCAGCTAGACGCTCTAGGCCGACATCTTCATATGCATATAAAGGTCATTAGGACAAGCATGTACTAACAAAAAAATCATAAAAATACAAAATTAAAATGAGGACGTACCAATCTCCTCATCCCAGTCCTCTCCATTCAGAAGGGGAAGGTCAGGGTCTCCAGTGAAGTTTGTCCCCACATACGGCCAGTCTTCCACCATGATCAGTTGGCGGCGAAGCCACCCGAAGAACTCTGCCCTGAAGGACATCTGCTGGCCGCCGCCACCCCTCGACATCAGTGTCGCCCATCGAGCCATCCTCGGCTCTCGAGGTGTTGGGTCTGCCACAAAGGCCCCTTGGCCCTGGAAGCTTGGCACAAATTCCAAGAAGAACGTCACCAAGATGGAACCATACCCGAACTATTGCAGCTTGCCCCGCTTGGCCTTTGTTAGCTGCCTCTTCATATTGGTCATCACAGCTGACGCCCAATTGAAGACCGTCGGGCTAAGGCACTCCATTGCTAATAATAGGTGGTTCTTCGTAGCTTCGTGGGGCGCTTGTACCCTCACAGCTCGTGTAAAGGTGAATAGCAATGCTCTCAATGTCAGGTCCTGAACGGTGGGGATATCAACCTTCGAATTGCCCAACCCATATTTTGCCTCCCGGCAAATTTGAGCCTTCACCTCATCCATCTTCTCTCCAGATGGCCTGCTCCCAGTCAATCGAGGCACCGACCCTCATCGCGACAATCCAGTCAAGAAGTAGACATCCGATACGTCCAACTCCAGTACCTGATCTCGTATCCGGAACACCTGTTCCTCTACGTCCAACAAGTCGATCAAGTACTGCATGAGCTCTAGTTGAGCTCGTAAATAAGATAGCATGAAGTATTTTTTGAGCCCACACGCTCTGAGAGCTTCCATGCAATATTCATCAGCTAGGGCCAATGTGTCCACTTGGTCATGTTCCTGTTCCTTCCATACAATCACCATTTTTGTAAATTTCCCTGCAAATACAAGTCAAAATAGTGCATTAGACTCTCATATAACTTGAAATTGCAGGAAAATGGGGTTTGAATTTGTTGAAATTGGTCAAAAAATGTGTGCGGTCGTTGGCGCGACTGTTTCTAAAACAGTCGCACCCATGGGCGCGCACCCTATGGGAAACTTGCCCCATTGGCGTGGGTACGTGCCCGAAACCCTCGCAAATGGATGCAACCCCTAAAATTAAAATTCCCCCCATAGGAAATGAAAATGTAATAAAAAACAAATTATAAACGGATGAAAATGAAGCTAAGGACAAGACAGCTTACCTGGCACTAACAGCGCTCGAAATGGTCCACTGGATTGGTCGCAATCGCCAACTGAAGGTTGCACTCCAAAAAGCCCTAATGTCGCTCTCCAAAGGTAAAAAGTGAAAAGTAATTTTTGTTTTACCATTTTCACCTTTTTATAGGTTTTTGACCCTAAATAGGCTTTAAAAAGTCATTTTTATGAACATTTTTATGAATATTTGTCTCGAAGATGGGTTTTACACCTTTTTTTGTGCAGCGACAGGTGTTCATGCAGCTTTCATGGTGAAACAAGTTGTATTTTATACTTTTTCGGACTCGGTAAATACACGAAAAAGTCACTTTGGAGTCATCTTTTGCTCTTTTCTGACTCTCTAAACGTGAAAAGAATGCCAAGTTGGTCCTCTCGACTCGTTAAACGGACATGAGAGGCGGTCGTCTTTAAACCCTTTTCCGACCGTTTAAAAATGAAAAGATCGTCGGACCCTTGTCGTTTCCGGTTCGTTGATGGTCATGAAGCGACGTGGTTTTGATCGCTTTTTTACTTTTTCAGATCAGAATCACTACTTATGAAAAGTACTCCTCGATCGTAATGATCAGGCAGTTCTTTCGAGCATGCTTTTATACTTTTTCAGGCTTGAGAGACACAACTTTACGAAAAAGGACACCCCTGGAGTTTCCTTTTCGCTATCTTTTCAAACTCTCTAAATATGAAAAGACGTCGAGTTCTTCCTTTTTCATACTTGTTAAAAACTTAATGACATCGGATTTCGTCGAAATGACGCCTCTCAAGCATATTCTATCCCCGTCAAGCTTGCCATCCAAAAATAACTGGGGTACTCGCCATAAATGGTGGGGGAATAAAAGAACCGTAATCATCGTCGTGTTGGTAGTATGTCGCTCTTGAACATGGCACTCGTCTGCATTTGTGTCTGGGTGGGGATATCTCATTTTGTTTCACACTTGCCTCCATGGGTTTGGGTTATCCTGTTTGACCTCTCATCTTCTCATCGCCTTGTCACCATGACCCCTGATCATTTGATGTCAAACACTGCCAAGTCCATTGTCGTGTCGCCGATATGTTCAAGAGAAGTTGACCTCTACAGAATACTCAACCTCCCTCTGATACTTCACACAAAACATTTTATCCTTGTCTGTCTCGTGTCGGTGATGTGGGAAACATTATGGCCCACCTTCGATCAAGGTCACTTCCTGTCAACTTCAGCACAGTATCCAAGAAGTTGACTTGGAGAATCCCTTCAGGTACCTTGGAGCCTGCATGCCTCAATGGCAGGTTCTTCGTGTTCGACGTGAGGTTTTCATCATTGGCCTCCGATCGGATGATTCTACTGGTGTTCGACACCGGCTCATTGATTCGCACACCGTGGATTGTACCTATAGTACCTTGAGGACCATTATCATTATTAGTGGTACCTCTCGCGTCTGTTAACAATTTTCATTATCGACTAGTAATCAAACGATGTTCTCGCATGTTCGACTTAGACCTATATTCGCATGCTTGAACTTGTACTTTTTTCGGGTCGAGTTGGAACGCAAGACCCTGGATTTTGTATGTTGAGATCCAGGCTGCATTTTGTGGATTATTATAATCACTACATGACTCATTCACTGGATGGTTGTGACCATGCCTGAGTCTATTCATTGATCCTCATCGGATGGCTGTGTCCATACCTGGGATCCAGATATTTATGTACTCTACTATGGATGGCTGAGGCCATACCATGTACGTCATGTATTTGAGCTATCAGTTGTACTTCGTGTAGGTTCTGCGGTGGCCGTGTTTTCAGTCGACCAGGTTCTTGTAAAGCACTTCACCCCTCTCCCTCTCGGGCTTCATGCTTTAGGGGGCATCTGTTACACAGTATTTTGTCACCGTCCCTATTACCCCTTCTCCCGTACATTGGAGGACCTATTTTGGGACCTGTGAGAAGTGACATAACTTCAAAACACCTCCATTGTATCCCTTAAAGTATGTACTTCATATGCCTTGAAGACACCTTCTGCCTCCAAAGAGGGCGTGCCAGCTGGTGCTCTGTCTCAGAGTCGCACTAGCACCAACCTAGTTGGGTACAGTTTTTAACAAACAAATGAAGGTTCCTTCCACCTTATCCATGAACTAATTCCAGTTTGAGTTGGTTCAGTTGGGCTTCGTATCTCCCAAGGAGGGAAGTAGTTCTCCACCTCTCATGGAAGCTTCCTTATGATAAGGACAATCCCATGAATCAAGTGGATGGTCTTATCTACTCCTTCTACCTCTATATAAGCTTATTCTTTTCCCTTTGACAAGCTAGTTAGTAATTCTACTTTTCAAGCTCCCAAATCTAAGTCCCAAAGTCTGAGAATTGCTAAGCTCATCTTGCAATAGGCCTTGTTCATCCCTATGAGGCTAAATCTTTAAGGAGGAGATCCATGTCCAAGTAATCAAGGAGAGAGAGGCTTGTCCCCCTCCCTTACAAGCTTTGCAAGGCATGTGTTGTTGATTCACCCAGCCAAAGGAG
>APFE030524544.1:21699-37209 GCA_000404065.3 Pinus taeda
AATAGACGACTATCATTATGGTTCCACTCATGTGTCTTTATTATGATGTTTGAGTTGTATCCTTTCTGACTGATACATAGTTTCATTTATTGGATTTTATGCTTGTATTTGTCTTGTTCTTTGCATGTGCAGGTGTCTGTTCACAAATATCGTGAGGATTGTGACCAGCTGAAGCAAAAGAACGGAAGCGACGATTCTTCTACGAATACTAGCGTTGGATTCGAGGTAGTCTCTTATCATTGGCCTTTACTTTGCAATTAGGAACCTGCGTGATAGCATTGTTTGATTGTTGCTAGACCCCATTTAGGCTAGTGGGATCGCCTTTGTTCGCAGAGGGGATTTACCTACACAACATCAACAACCATACTATAATGGTTATGTCCAACAACCTTATAAAAGTTACCAGCATTAGATACATTATGTTGGTATGCAAAGACCTACTACTCAGGTGATTCCATCTTATCCTGGGTATGCTTCACCTAACCTGAATCAACAGTTTCCTTTTGTAGCAACTCTAGAATTACCAGATTTGAACCGGCTGACGAACGATCCAATTGCATATGCCCCTTGGTGGTTGTCGATTCCTCATAAACTTCCCACTGATATTCTTAAATTCAATGGAAATCTAGGTGAAGGTCCATCGAATCACGTAATCATTTTTCATTTTTGGTGCTCATCTAACACCCTAAATGATGATTCAATTAGGCTTCGCCTTTTTCAGAGAACGCTCACTGGTCTAGCAGTGAAATGGTATATTAAATTGCCTAGAGCTTCGTTTGACAACTTCAGTGACCTTGCCACTACTTTTCTAATCCACTTTCAGTTACCCATAAGGTACGAAATGGGGACATAACTCCTTACCAACTTTAAACAAACAACAGCCACTCACATATCTGATCATATTCATGAGTGGCGATGTTGTTGTTGAATGGTAAAGACATATGTTCCTGATCAGCTTCTAGCTGAGTGGTTTATTAAGTCATTATTGCCTTCTATTATTGAGGATGTGGTGAAGGGAGGAGTTGTCACTGAAGAGCATGTCATTTCTCGTGCACAATATTTAGATTTGATCTATACCCAGTCTAGCACACTATACGACAAAATTCCTTACGCTCCTAAACCAGAATTTTTTGTTCCTCCCCCTCCTAAACCAATCAGGGACTCTCATGCTGGTGATGGCGTGATCGGTACCTCAAGCACGCAAACCACAATGGCCCCATCTGGGAAAGCCCTCGCAGTTTCTAGTCAAAAAGCAAATGACAAACCTCTTGCCTCAGAGATTAATGTTGTGTCATTTGACAAGGGAAAGAATCCAAAGAAACTAGGGGGCAAGAAGAAAGGGGAAAATAATAAGAAGAAATAGGAGAATTCAACTCCTGAAAAATCTTCTGAGAACTCTACTGGGAAAAAGAAACCTCATTATCCATGTTACATATGTAATGATGAGCATTTCACGAAAGATTGTCCACATTGAGCTGAAGTTGCAAAATTTTTAAAGACTTAAACTACCTCAGCAGTGTTGACTGGTCTATTTCCAAACCTAGAAACTAACCTGGTTTCTATCGATCATGATTCCACATCCCAAGTGCTTATACTATCCATCTCGAAACAGCAAAATGATGCTTTGATATCGACAAGGAATAAATATTATGGGAATCCACAGTTGTCGAACAACAAGGCTACAGATCAACCCAGTAGTTCGACAACAACTTCACCAGAGGTTGTTACGCCCATCATTCTTGAATTAACTATAAAGCTGTGAAAGGGAGTAGTACATAAATCGACATTTAATCCTCGTGCTCGAGCAACGCCGTGTTATAATATAGTCGAGGATCTGGCTCAATCGACATCCACTATGTCGACACTTGAAGTGCTGCAGAATTGCCCCTCCCAAAAGCAGGCTTTGTTATCAACAATAAGTGGGGTTGATCTAACGGATTCCAATCTTGTGGCCTTTAACCATAAAGGATACGAACCTCAGTTACCAGCCCAAATCTCTTTCCTTATATAGGTAAAAGCCCTCAATAAAATTGTTCATCAAACAATCATTTATGAGGGGGCATCTACCTATATTATGTCAATGAGTCGCTGGAAAACTTTAGATTCGCCACCCTTGTCACGATCATCAACGACATTAAAAGCATTCGATGGAAGAACATAAATGTTGTATGGGATCTTAAGTAACTTGAAAGTTGAACTATGGGGCAAGACAGTAGAAATTGAAGTCGAGGTCATTGATGGAAACCTTAACTATAATATCTTACTGGGAAGGCCCTCGATTTATGCTATGGTTGTTGTTGTGTCAACATATTTTAGAAATATTGCATTTCCCTACCAAGGTGGAATTACAATCGTTGGTCAACTAACCTTTTTCCCCAACAGTTCATAAGCTACTGGAAGCATCCCATTAATCCATGGAATTTCTCAATCACTTCAAAATGATGGAGTAGGTCTCCTAAAGGACCCTTCCTTAATGGGTACTTTTGCCCTCCTGCCTCCAAGTAATCTGGAGGAAGTGGCCACAGTGGAAACCTGTCATATGATATCTTCTATATCATTAAATATTAAGAAGAACTCTGACAATTTTGATAGTATGATCATGGTGAGGTGTTGCCCCCAAGCCCCATAGAATCTTTGTAGCAATCAATTTTCTAGGCCTGGGCGGCGAACCCGAATCAACACTCAGCAAGTGTTTGGATAGATAGGTCTCTAGAGTATGGTACATCTTTTGACCCTTGGTCTCATATACATGCTATAGACAAAGGAATCATCCAATCGATGATGATAGGAGAGATGTCGTGGGAAGATTACAACCATCGTTCCCACCTTCAAGATAATAACGAAGATTATTCAAGCGACCTTAATCATCCTTTAGTTTTTTATTTTTTATCAAAGACTGTGAATACAGTGAATTGCGAGAAAAATTTGTCCAATATTGAAGAGACTATCACCATTAATATCTCGACCAAACCTAATATTGTAGAGAATATTCATGTTGGAAAATCATGTTCTTCATCAGAACTAGAAATTTACTGCGCTCTCTTTCACGAATTCAGAGATGTCTTTGCATGGTCATATGAAGAAATGCCAGGCATTGACTCGAGAATCATTGAACATGAAATCAAGATGTATCCAGATGTCAAACCGATACGACAACGACTTAGAAATGTTCACCCAAAGAAAGTCGTTTCCATCAAGGCAGAAGTTGAAAAACTTTTGCATGCCAGTTTCATTTACCCTGTTCCTCTCACTAATTGGGTATCAAGTATTGTTCCTATGATGAAAAAGTAAGGAATGATTAGAGTGTGCGTTGATTATAGGGATGTAAATCAAGTGTGTCCAAAGGAAAACTACCCTACACCCTTCATCGACCAGATAATTGATGAATGTGTCGGTTGCAAAATCTTTTCATTCATGGATGGATTTTCTGGGTACAACCAATTCAATATCCACCCACAGGACGAAGACTGCATTCATATGTTCATAGGGCACATTCGCGTACAGTAAACTACCTTTCAGTTTGAAGAACGCAGCAGCAAGTTTTCAGAGGGCAATGAACTATGCTTTCCATTACATCGAGCACATTGTTCAATCGTATCTTAACGATCTACCGGCTCATTCATGAAAGCGGACTGATCATTCGCAGCATTTGAGAGCCATATTTCTACATTGCCAACACTACAAGATACGGCTCAATCTGCACAAGTGTGTGTTTTGTGTTGGTTCTAGTCGATTACTTGGTTTCATATTTTCTAAGGATAGAATTCGGCTCGACCCATTTAAGGTACAGGAAATCCTTGACATGCCTCCACCTTCAAATTTTCTTCAGATTCAGAAACTCCAAGGGAAAGCTAACTTTCTGAGGAGGTTCATTCCACATTATGCCAAACTCACTAAAGGTTATACTCGTCTTTTGAAAAAAGGAGTACCCTTCCACTAGGATCAGGTTGCACAAGCTTCCTTTGATGCTTTAAAAGGTTCCCTAGTAAGAGCATCATTAATGTACGCTCCTAACTATAAAAAAGACTTTAACTTGTATCTCGCCGCTACAGATACAACCATTTCCATGGTTTTAGTGCAAGAAGACAATGGAATAGAACATCCTGTATATTATTTAAGCTGCAACTTAAATGATAAAGAAAGAAAGTACTTCTATGTTGAAAAGATGGCTTTAGCAGCTGTTCAAGCAGTAAAGAGATTTTGACACTATATTCTCTTTCGCAAAACTACCATTGTGTTAGATTGCAACCCTATGACCTACATTTTGTCGCGTCAATTACTAGGGGGCAAATATTCCAAATGGATAGCCACTTTTCAAGAGTTTGATCTGGAATTCACCAAATCCAAATCAAAGAAGTCCCTCGTCTTCGTGGAGTTACTTTGTGACCTTCCATCGTCATCCAACGATTTAACATCTAAAGCATCAATCATGGATGAGACTCTGTTTCTGATATCGTCAAGCAATTTATGGTACGGAGATATACTGGTCTATCTCCAAAACCAAACCTTTAGGCCTAATACCTCTTGCTCTGAACAACGACGTATTCAATACCAAGCCAAAGACTACATGATCATTAGTGATACACTTTACCATTATGGTGTCGATACAGTTCTGCGAAGGTGCCTCATGCATGAGGAGGCTGAAAAAGTTCTAAATGACTATCATTCAGGTGCATGTGGGGGGCATCTATCTGGTTATGCTACTTCACAAAAGATCTTACAATCTGGTTACTTCTAGCTCACTATATTCAAAGATTGCATAATTGCGGTCAGAATTTGCCATGCTTGTCAGATTTTTTATCGCAAAACCAATTACCACCTACACCACTGCATCCAGTAGTTGTTGTTGGGTCATTCTATAAATGGGGAATTGATTTCATGACATGTAACCCCACCTCGGTCGGGGGGAATGGGTATATTATAGTCATTGTCGACTATTTTACAAAATGGGCCAAGGCGATGCCTACATTAAACAACAGCAGTGAAATGACTGCTCTTTTCTTTTTTAATCATGTAGTCTCTAGATTTGGTGTTCCACAGGCTATAGTAACAAATCATGGATCATATCGCAATCACATGATGGTTGAATTGACTACCAAATTAGGACTATCCCATGATATTTTTACTCCATATTATTCGCAGGCTAACAGATAGGTTGAGGCAATCAACAAAGTCCTTAAGTGCATGCTGCAGAGAATGATTGGAGTCCACAAACGAAATTGGCATTTAATCATGTACACAACTTTGTGGGCATATAGGACTTCAATGACAAATGCGACCGGATTTACACCTTTTCAGTTGGTATATGGTCTGGAAGCTGTCTTACCAATTCAGTGCGAAATTTCATCTTTCAAGCTCGTAATTGATCTACTTCCCGAAACTTCAGAGGAAGAGGCTTGTTTCTTGGAACTAATCCACTTGGATGAAACCCGTCGTGATGCCGCGCTGGCTAACAAAGCATATAATAAATGTGTCAAGGTGTAATTTGACAAAAATGTCAAGCCTCATATTTTCTCAGAAGGTGACCCGGTCTTGCTTTACGATCAGGACTCTGACAAATTGGGAGCAGGTAAGTTAAAACCATTATGGATGGACCCCTACATTGTTAAATGAGTATTAACAAAAGGAGCCTATGAGCTAGTCGATTATGATGGGATTCCACTATCGCAACCCTAGAACGGGTTGTACCTCAAACGTTACTATGCTTGATTAAGTGTAGAATTCTCTTTGTATATATGTTTTGTTACATTTTTGTTTTCTTTTAGAGTTGTCATTTTGGTTAGGTGATCCACTTTAAATTTTTTGCAGATGTCGAACCTTTTGGAACCATTTGTTGGATATGCTGACGGAGCTAGTCGTAGTACGCAGAACCTATCTTTTGTGGCCTGGGCCATTTTTGCTCCAAGAAGTGAGTTAGTGAGTTTTAGGGGGATATGTATTGGTCGATCAATGAACAACATCGCGAAGTATAGCGCGTTGATTGAGCTTCCCTCTGATGCCATTTAACATGGCATACACTGACTCGTTGTCAGGCTAGATTCACAACTCATCATTCTACAGCTTATGGGCATTTATTCCATTCGGAACCAACTATTTATTGTATGTTACTAAGAGTTAGGATTTTGGAAAGACAGTTTGATTCTATTCAATATCAACACATTTCTAGAAACTTAAACACATTAACTGATTCATTAGAAAACTATGTGTTGGATAGACATTTGCAGCATTTGTAAAGAAAAGCATTTCACATTAACATTTGCATCAGGATTGCATAACTTAACCAAAATAAAACTCCAAAAATCAAAAATATATAATTGTTTATAGTTTTACAAAATGTTTTGTGTCCAAGACAAAATCGGTCATATGACCTAGAAACTCAAAAATGAATACAAAAAAGCATCTTAAACTAATGATGTTGGTGATAACATGTCACCACCTATGCAATCATGCACAAGATCCAGGTCCATTGACCCGACACACCAATAGTGTGGTGTTGTAACCTCAAAGGTAACTCATTGGGCCTAACATCCTGAATACTGAGAGTGAGGCTCTTGACCTAATCTTGCAGCACTGCCAGGGTCTCCGATATGTCCAGATCTCGAAGGACGGCCCTCCCTATAGCCTCTCCTATTGGGGCATCAGCTACCGCCCATGTGCGTGCCGCTAGTCGCACTGGCCCAATATCTACACACACATATGATTTTGATTAGTCTTGGTAACATTTAAAAATGCCAAAACATTATAAAACTGATAAAAAAAATATGTGGTTTAATCATTTCACCTATCGCACTCCACTGCTCACCAGTTGATAGTGCCAAATCCGGGTTGCCTCGGAAATCCATCCCGACGTATAGATACTCCGCGAAGACCATCTCCTGATGGTAAAACCACTCGAGGAAGGCATCAGAGAAGGAAATCTATGACTGATTAGCATGTCTGGCTATAAGATCAACCGATATCTACATCCATGGGTTTCTCGGTGCTGGCAATCTCAACGAAATGTTATGAGGCTGCATCAGTGGAATCCTCTCCAAGGAAAAAGCAGTCAATATGGAACTATAGCCAAAATTCTTGGATCTTCCAATATTTACTTTAGAGATTTGTTCTTTTATAACAGGAAGTACCACCTCACACCAATTGAACACCTTTGGTTCCAAGCATTCGAGGGCGTACTGCATGTAAGATCTGTTTTCCAAATGAAGAGTCATGCTACCAGCCAATCTAGAAAAGGTAAATAAAATGGTCCTCAAGGGCCGATCAGGGACATCACAGATATTGATCTTTCAATCTCTGCTAGGCTGATATCCATCTCTACAAAACTGACGAATATAATCTCTCACGAATTCACCTCCACGGGCAGATCTTGATAATGAAAGAGGGGCACCATGCCTCAATAACCCCACCAGAAAGTAAATATCCTAGATTTTCAATGGAAAAGATTTTCCTTTAATCTGGAATACTTGGTTGATCGGATCCTAAGCATCGAGAAAATACTGCAACAAACTGATTTGTTGCCTCATGCTAGATATGCGGAAGAACTTGAGCAAGCCACAGTTTTGTAATGCAGTAACTGTGCCCTGATCATGTAAGGCAATCATGTCCTCTTCTTCATGTTCATGTTCACACCATGTGACGATCATCTTGATCCAAAAAATATATGAGACATAGACAAAAGATAATTTAGGATCCAAATTTGAGCAAAAATAGGCAAAAATTTCATGAAAAATCACTGTGTAAAGTTTCCCTTCTACGCCCATTGCACCCTGCCTTTGAGCAAGGTGAGATGCATACTGACTGGCCAGTGTAAAACTCAGTATGCATCACACCTTTTTATATAGACTAGGTGCAATGATGGGAGAACAAATTCTTCAAACCCGAGGGACCCAAAAGAATGGTAAAACTTGCTCAAAATCAAGAAAGGATGGAGTGAAAATGAAGAGCTCAGGATTAGCTCCTACCTGGTCCTCACAGCATGGAGAATATTCCACCGGATCTCCCAAAATCGACTAATGAAATTTGAGGGGGAAAACCACTCCAGAGCTCCAAAATCCCAAATTTGAAATGAAATGACGAAAATGAAAGGTAAAACTAACTTTTATGTTACTATTCACGTACTTCAAAGTAAAATGTTAATTTTAATTCATTTTTTGTGCATATATATCTATTTCTAATCAGTTTGATGGAGCAATTGAGCAGGTTGAACGACTGAAAAAAAGAACCTAATGTATTAAATGGTGAATTGAACATCTTTGACCACCACCTGAGCAATGTTATCACATGCTTCAAGCTCATTAAATAATAAACCTACCACTGAGAATATGTTCCCCCAGAGTTCAAGCTCGTTAAAAAATGAACCCACCTTCGGTAATCAACCTTTGTGATCACAATTACATCAGCCTTTTGAACCTTGGTTGTGTTCCTTCCATCACCTCCATCCTTTTGGCCAAGCATACGCTTCCACTTGATTTTTTACCATTTTGAGGAACAGTTGCAATGAGTTGTCCTATTAGCCACCCTCTTCACATCACCATGTTTTGAGAAGTTCCAAGTTTACCCAAAACCAGTTGCTACCCTAAACGCCACTCGTTCCTCAAAAACGAGTCTCCTTTAAACTCTTTTTAGACTCATTAAATATGAAAATATTATCGAGCAATTGGACTTTCCAACTTGTTAAAGTGATTGGAAATGCCATCCCTCTTGTGTATTTTAATCTTTTTCAGACCTAAGAGATTATCTCATGAAAAAGTTCGAGCACTTGTCTTTTCGGCTCGCTAAATTTATCGAAAAATCATCCCTTTCCTATTATTTTATCCTTTTTCAAACTTAAGGGATTATGCTACGAAAAAGAACTATTGGAGTTTGATTTTAATCCCTTTTCAAACTCTCTAAACATGAAAAGGACCGAGTTATCCTTGTCGTTAAACTCATTAAAACAATAGTGACAAAATTGTCCACCCAAACAAGAACGAGTTTCACTGTCACTAGGCTCACTAAAACATAGCAATAGGTTTGCCTGAAGGGCAAATTATAGAACAAGTATTGTTATCCTCCTCAAGCTTGACAAAAGTAAAGAGGTACTGGTCAGCAATGACTCGGGAAAAAGGGAAGAAAACTTGAAGAATTTTATTGGTAGCTAGTCGCTCTTGAAGATGACACTTTCACTCCATCACCATGATTGAGTCGGGTTGGGTTATTCCATTCATCGGTCATATCACCATTGGTCCTTCATACCATCCATATTTTGTGGTTAACGCTACCAATCCATCTCAGTGTCACCAATATGTTCAAGAGAAGTCATTTAGAGAATTCACCATCCAGTTAATGCCTCATCCACTGCAATACCTTCACCCTCCATTTTTCATGACCGTCATTCTTGAACCTTGTATCTTTAGATCATTTTTCATCTCCAAAAAATCATTTGCTTCGTTTCGAGTTGTTGATGTGGGATACATTAAGGCCCTCCTACGACGGGTCACTTCTTGTCAACATCAGCTCATTATCCAAGAAGTTGACTTCGAAACAACCCTTTCAGTACTTTGAAGCTTGCATGCCTCAATGGAAAGTTTCTCACTTCTGGTGACAGGTTGACATCAATGGCCTTCGACTGAAATATTTTGCATGGTGTTTGACATCGGATCATATATTCACACCACGTGAATTGTACTATAGTAACTTGAGGGTCATTATCATTATCGGTGATTCCTCTCACGGCTAGTAATCAGGTGATGTCTATCCATGTTCGACTTCAGGACATTTTTTCACATGGATCGACTTGTACATCGAGCAAAGATTGAACGAGTTTGAAGACCCCGGATCTAGTTTCATCCATCCAAGCTGTGATATATTCAGGAATATAAAGACATAAAATGTACATAGAAGCTACACATATGATCATCCAGGCTAAGGGATGATGACTCTACATATAAAGAATCACTAATCTACAACTGCAGGCGATTATCTATTCTATGTACATGAAAATAAATTTATAAAGATGAGCCCGGGAATGCCCGCCTCAGCTAGATCATGAAAATATTATGATGATGATGTATTGCATTTTATCTTATACAGGTCACCTTCTAGTTCGAATACCTCGAATCCTCATGATAAAGCATTTCACCCGACATCAAAAGATCTACGACTTCATGCTTCAAGGGGCAACTGTTATAGACATATTTGGGCACTGCAACCCCAATCTTATATGTCGATAAACCAAGGGCTCTATAACCCCTAAAATTGTTGTTTCATACCCTAAAGGATCATGGTCAACTGATTACATCATTCCCCAGAAGTTCCACCTAAAAAACCACTCAGAACTAGCCAAAACTGGACCATATTGACTGCTCCATTGTCAGGGTACGATGCATACTGACTTCTACACTAGCCAAGTGTGATGCATACTAAAGAGGCCTTTTGTGGGGTGCGATGAGTGAGAATGGACAAATGTCTAAGATAGTTTGCTAAGTGGATGCTCATGGAATCTTCTAGAAACTTCTCCTATGACACTTGCCTCTCTAAATTTGCCCAAGGATGAGTAAGAGATCCAAGAAATATCCAAGTGGAACCAAGAACAACAAGTGGAATGAAAATAATCAAAAACCTAGAGATGTCTCACACCCTTGCAAACATCTATAAATTGATCCATTGTCTGAGAGATCTAGAGGCTGGAATCTTGTAATTTGTAAGGAAGTGTTGATAGTTTGTCTTTGAGAAGGAGTATTGTATTGTTGGGTGATCTTGCTTTTCGAGGTGAAGAGGGCTTTGATGCTGGGAGGATGATGCTGGATCAGATAGCTAGGTTGTGATTCTCCCTTCTACTTTAATAAAGTTCTTTGAGTTTTCCTCCATACAATCGTGTATTTGTGAATGTTGTTATTTGTAAATGCCATTGTATGTTCATTGTATTTTTTATTCTGCAATGCTTATGATATAATAGATCAAGATGATTTGCTAGTTCTTTGTTATTGTGTTTCTACAGGTACTCTCCAAGTGGGATAAGTACGAAGAGGAGTTGCAAGCTCTATCAAGGGGGAGAGAGATCAAGCAAGGAGTTAAGTGGAAGACCCAAGTTGGTTCCTTTGCCTCTCTCTTATCTATCATACATAGAGGAAATCACAAATTTCTTTGATTGTTTGTTTCTAGGATAGCTGCCAATCCTAGAAGGCTAGTAGATTGAAAAGACACTAGTTTTCCCAGAAACACCTCACTGTCAAAAGGACTGATATCATAGATGAGGGCCTTTATGTCATCTTCTGCTGTCATGTTTTAGAAGACTTCCCATGCTATAGGGAGTGTGAATGTATGGAGGGCTTCTTCCACTAAGATTTTGATTAATCCATGATGAGCCAGCTGATCTGAATTCCCTTCCTTAACCTTAATGCTGGAGTCTATGAGGTACTGCAGGAGGAAATAGGGGATGCTGAGTTTCTGGGGTGTTGGAGTGTCCATGCCATATCTTAGCTCATGAAGGATTCTAAAATGGTAGCCATAGACTATGTTGTACCTCCCCTCACAGAAAATGTATTTGATGATCTAGTAACTAACTTCATCCCAAAGGTATGGTATACTATCCCTTCTAATTCAATTTTTATCCTCTACAGGGTGTTCATTGTTTTGGAAGAAGTTTTGCTTGGCAGCTTGTCCAATTGGTTTTTCATCTTTGCTCCAAGGTAATCCAAGAGGACGGGTAGTAACCCTATTGATAAATTTAGGGGTTATCTCCATGGAAATACCTCTAAAATTGACAGTGGCATGTGTTCTTGAGTGAGGGACTAAAGAGAGGGCAATTTCCTGGGTAATTTCCTCATCAAACCCTCATAATTTCTCAAAAACGTTCATCCAATTTGCCCTTGTGAACATGACCACTACTTGGGGATGTTTATGGAGCCTGGTGGAATTAGTGGGCTCCTTCCTCATGAATCCTCCTTTCATTGTGTTTATACCCCTTTTGAACACCAAATGTAGAGATGGAGACAATAATTTTGAAGAAAACAGGAAAATAGAGGAACACTGTTTTTTTTTTTTAACAGGCAGAATTTTTTTAGGTAATTTCTCTTCTTCTATGGACTCAATTCCTCATTAGAATGATATCATTCCTTACACATATTGATAATCAAGATGGGTATGCATGGAACCCACCTCCTTAAGCCAGAAATCGTGCTAAAAACCCGTGCTTTCTTCTTAAAAATAGCTCATTGCCCCTCCTGTAGAACTTCCTGTAGGTGCTCTTGTAGAACGTGTAAATGCTCCTGTAGAACCTGTAAGTGCTCCTGTAGACAATGCCGAGAGTAGGAGGGTGCATGATATCGGTGGAGAATGATGGTTTCAAGGCTGTGGGGGCATAAGGAGTTTGTTGCAGCTAAGTTTACGAGGAGAGAATGAAGGAAAGAGTGGTGAGAGTGCTCGAGGAGGAGTACTTATTACTTCTTTTGGATATTTCTGGTGACGGGGGTGAGCTGGAAAAAAATGTAATTTGGCCATATTTGGTCCCCACTTGCCTTGTCATCATGGTTCCTTCCCACAATCACCTCTCATTATTACATCAAAGCTTACATACCCTCCACTACCTGTGCTTGGTATCTTTCTCTAAGTTGACTATGCACACGTGTTGGTGACATCTTCGAATGAGTGCAGTCAACTAAATGAGGGTGGCCAAGTTAATTGGCCATCTTTTCCTCGTTCAACATCAACCATCTCGTTGCTCATGCATATATTTCAATTACACAAATGCAAACAGAGGAGCGGGTTAGTCACTTACCTGTGAGTCTAATGTATGTGTTGTGAGGTGTTTTGGCTCCTTCTACTATTGCATGCTATCTGCTTTCTGATGTGTGGCTATTTGTCTTGTGCATGTATCCTTTGGTTGGATCTAAGCTTCAAATGTCTCCTTCAATCTTCATGGTTGCACTTTTTTGTTGTTGTGGCTAGATTTCAATGGGATCAGCTGCTACAGGAATTCCTATAGGAGCTTCTGTAGCTGCTTCTCCCCTTGAAAATTCAGCTTATTTATATGCTGGGAGCTATGAGGATGATGCCAGAGATGCATATGGAGATGGAGAGGTAATAGGTAAATTGCAGGTGAGGTTTAAGGGGCTGCTTCCTCTCTTATTTTTGTTTTTTTTCTTTTTACTAAAATTGTTTTTCTGTGTTTTTCTGTGACAAGAATAAAAAATGATGATGATGATGTGATGCAGGTGTGGAATGGATGGCAAGGAGGGTTGATAGTTGTAGGAGGGTTTACATGTCCTTTATAAAGCTTCCATTCTACTCAAATTGCTTTTTGGAACCATTTCTGGCTCTCTGTAATTCCTACAGGAGCCTCCTATACAAAACATAGAGCCTCCTATAGAACACACAGTTTCTGAAAAAGGAGCACAGTGGGGTGGAAGAAAGGTCAAAAATGATGGAGAAGAGTGTGAAGGAGATGAAATAGGTGCTGGTGTGAGTGTCAAGGCTCTATGGAATCTTCTCTTGCTCCCTGTGGTCCTCCTACAAACCTGCAATGCACATTAAAATTCAATTTTCTTTTCCTTCTGTTTGTTTTTTTTTTTTTTTTTTGAAAACAACTGGGGCACCTTAGGGAGTTTTTCACCCTAGTTGTTATTGAGTCCCAAACCTGCACTTCCCTATATACCCTTTCAGCCTTCTTTTTCAATTAAATTCATCCACCCCGCTATCAAATCATTGCATATTAGGCTAAAAAGAGCTTATGAAATGGTTTCCTAACTATGTTTCTGACTGTTGTTTGGTTTAGATTTTTTGTTCAAACAGCTGCGGAAACTTGTCACTTTCCGCAGCCAGCCCGAGTTTCTGCAACCATTTTGTCAAAAGCTATGCTACATGTGTCCAATGGAGAAACCAGCCACATGGGCAGGATGCAGGTGATGTCTACATGGAGTGTGTCCTCTCAGATCAACCAAATCACTCATAAACGGTCATGGTCAATGACGGTCAAAAGAACGGCCAAATGAGGAATTTTGCTGTGGCATGGCTTTGTTTTGGCACACGTGAAGGATTGTGTGGCATGATCCTTCATTTCTAGAGGTATTGGCACAACTGTCGACCATCCTGCGAACCGAATCAAGTAGCCACCACTCCATGGATTCAACTGATGTAATGACCATCACGCTAAATCTCAGGCCGTGGAGATTTACGTGTCTCTTGGTAGCACAAATCTAGGAATTAGTTATTAGCATTTTCACTTATAAATAATGCGTTGATATACGCTGGATAGTTAGTCTTTAAGTTGTAATTTTGACTGTTGTTTCAGCCCACTGTGTTTTACTTTCCTTTTCTTTATTTTTGCAATTCAATATATGAGAAGACAGCATTCCTGAATCCGATTTGTAATTAAGTAGTTGGTTGGCTGAGGTGACAGAGGGCCCCTGTACACCAAAGCTTTGTATAGTTTCTTACTTTCTTTTGTTTACTGTTTTTGTAGGCATTACTTGTATATATTTTATGCTGTTATAATGTTCATCATTGTCCATATTTCATGTTTTCTTCATAACTGTTAAGTTGATCAGTGTTTCTTTTACAGGTTGTTGCCAGTAGTCTGGGCAGATTTACATATTTTTAATAGCTACTGACATGAGATCATCTTGTCCTTTCTGCTAATTTTCATTTATTAAGTTTAATTCCAGCATTGTCATTTCTTTCAAGTTTTGTTTTGCTTAATTACTTTTCTGCCATTTAGACATCATATTACTTACTTGTTTATGATTTCCTTTCTATAGCCAAGCGACTCAATTAGTAAGGAATCAGAATATTACTTGAAGTAGTGTGATCTAGTTTGCTTTCTTGCAAGTTAGAGATTGCATTACTTATGTCATTTTCAAGAGTTGAAATATGAATGAGTAGTTAAATCTTAGTTTTGTTTTATGCAATTTAATTTCCTGCAATTTAGATATCATAATACTCAACTTGTTTATGATTACTTCCTATAGCCGGACTGAGTCAAAAGGTGAAGGGTCTGAGTATGGGTTGAAGTAGTGTGATTTAGTTTGCTTTGCTTTCAATCTTTGACTTGCTTTAAGTTCAGATTTTATTTTCTTTTTCATACAGCAGTAAGGATACTGGGCCATTGTCCCTAGTTCATTGTTTTGATGCATTTACTACTTTTTGAGAATTGATTTCATTACAGTCAGTTTGGAAACTTTCTTTTTGAGAATTTTTAAGTTTGGAAAATCATTGTAGAAATCACCATCATCATTCACACTTAATTTTCAATTTCGTCATCTCACACTAGGGAATCCACAAAAGATAAACCCAAAACAAACTAAAAATTCAAAAACGACAAAAGACTAAGGAAAATGTTATCTTGCACATACAGTGCACTTCACTTCATCAGTTTAAGACTCCTAGATTGACATTTTAAATAGCAATTTAGGACACACTATATTGACCAAACATTTTGGCACCGTTGCCGGGGAAGTGAAATTAGGTAGCCAATTTCTTAAAAAAAAATATAAATAAAAAATAAAAAAATAAAAAAAATTCAAGGAAAATTGATAA
>APFE030524544.1:37322-53605 GCA_000404065.3 Pinus taeda
GTATGCTCTCCTCTTGCACGTAATGTGACCTGGAGGATCAGAAAAGAGAAAGTTATTGGTTTAATAGTTTCTTGAGTAAGCTCCCTTCTTTCACCTAGAGTGACCTGGAAGATCAGAAAGAGAATTATTAGCCCGACTTGAAGAAAAACAAAAAAAAATGACATGCATAGAGCAAGATATTCTAGGGGAAGGTTTTTAGCTAGAGCCAAGAGTTCGATTTTTACAACTCCATCTACTTCAAGGAATAGACAAGAGACACCTCCATCATCTCCAACTCATACTCCTAGCCTTAGGATTCCTGGAGTTCAAGAGGCAGTAGTTGAATTAGGAGACTCTCCCACACCATCCATCAAATCTGAATTAGGAAAAGATCCTTTCTTCCTTCTACATGGAGACACATTGTAATTGAAGAAGTAGAATCACTTGAGGAAGAAGAGGGAGAAATTCCTCCTCGTTCGCCATTAGTAGAGGAACCAGAGGACTCTAAAATCTCTGAGGAAGCTATCATGACAGAGGAGGTAGTTAACGGATTTGGTAGAGGTAGAGGTAGAGGTAGAGGAGGAGGAGGAGGAAATAATGGAGGAGGTAGAGGTAACAATGGGGGAAATAGGGACGGAGATAACTCATTCGGATTTCCTATAGTCGATGAGGATTCTTGAGTGAAAATGAAAAATATTTCACCATCTGTCCTCACAAACTTTCATGGGTTAAGAAATGAGGATCCTGAAACATTTCTATTTGAGTTTTAGGTCGTGTGTCGAACTTATGATTATCAGGAAGACTCTCAAAAACTCAAACTGTTTCCTTCAACATTGAAAGGAGCAGCTTTGAAATGGTTCATGGGATTACTCACCCAATCCATTAGGACTTGGAATGATATGAAACAAACATTTTTGGATAGATACCTGGACTATTGCATGCCCACCAATCATAAGGATGAGGTATTCAAAATGGTACAAAAAGAGGATGAAAACTTGGAGGATCTACTTGAAAGATTTCAGTATAACCTCAAAAGAGCAAAAATGAGTAACCTCGATGAAGAAACCTTGAAAGCCCTTCTAATAAAAGCCATTAGGGATGAATGGATAGATATTTTAAACATGATGGGAAAAGGAGATATATCTCAACTTCCAATTCATGATATAGCAGAGCTATGTGTCCATCTCTCAAGGGGAAAATCAAAAACTGGGAAAGGACCTAGAGATCCTTCTCTCATTAGAGCAAACAAATCTACAACTGGATCAGTTAGTAGGGCTGAGATTGGCAACATGCTTGATGAATTCAAAACTAATATCTTAGGGAGTCTGAGTGAGCAACTAGACACTCTTAAGATACACAATAAGCAGAAAGCAGAAGCTAATCTTTGGCCATCTTTTGCCCAAAATGTAGAAAGAAACATGCTCTAAGGGAATGTCCCTTGGATGCAAAAGTTGTAGAAACATGTGTGATTTGTTTAGAGAATTATGAGACCAAGGATTGTCCTTCAATTCCCAGGCTCAAAGCTATCTTTCAAGAAGATCCAAATACAATTGAGTCTCTCTGTTTTGTTGCAAGGAGACCTTGGCAGGGGCAACAAAACCAAGGGTTTAACAACTCTATGAACTTTCAAACCCCACCAAATTGGAATCCTTGGCAACAACCTTGGCCCCAACAATAAAATCCATTTCAATCATGGGTACAAGGTATGCAAAATCCTTATGGGAGATTTGCTCAATCCTTTCAATATCCTCCATCTTTTCAAAACCAACAAGATCCACAACTTCCAAATCAAAATCCACAACTATCATTTCCATTTCCACAACAACAACAACCTTCTCAACAAAATCCAAATTCTCAGCTCTTGCTTCCGTTCCAACAGAAGCCAAACCAACTTCCTTCCCAGCCATTACCAAACCCCAATAATAAAAACCCTCAAAATGCTTACATAATAGAAGGTCAACAATTTCCTACCTATATGATTGTTCCTCTCAATGATGTACAACTCAGATCTGGTAGAGTCTTAGATAAACCTTCTATAGATGCCCAAAAGCAAAGAATTTCTGAGGAAGATTCTATTGAAGCCAATAAAGGTTCTGAAGCATCTCTTCAAAACCCAAGCACTCTGAAAGAAAAAGAAAAAGAGCTACCCCCCACAACTCCTATAGTTGAGCAACCTGCATCTTCATCCACACCTCCTTTTCCTGAAAGATTACAAATTGACAAAGGGGTGGAAAAGCAAATATTGTTGCCGGACTATGATTTTCTAGATGAATTGAAGAATGTCTGTATCAAGATTCCCTTGTTACAAGCCATTAGAGAAATTCCTATTCTATCAAAAACAATAAAGGAGTTGAGTCTTAAAACACTAGGAAGGAAACCTAAAGATACAAGAAGAATCCACCTGGTAGGAAAAATTGCAAATATCATGATGGGAAAAATTACTATACAGAAGTATGTAGATCCCGGTAGTCCAATTGTCAAAACCCATATCAATGGGGTAGAAATTCCAAATACTTTGATTGATTTAGGGGCTTCTATCAATATCATGAGTAGACAAACTATGGAACAGCTGAAACTTCCTAATCTTCTTTTTACACCTACTTTACTGCAACTTGTAGATCGATCAATTATCAAACTAGATGGTGTATTAGAAGACATTTCGGTCTCCTTAGACTCTTGGGGAATATCTAGTGAGACTTCCATATTTTAAACTCCCAAGGGTAGTTAATTTTAGGGACACCCTTATGCATCTTATGAAGACCTGGCTTAGCCACAACTGATGCCTTTATCAGTTGTAGGTCTGGGGATATGTATATTTCTGATGGTAATTCGACAAAGAAATTCAATTTGTATCCTCCAGCAAAAGTAATTACAGAAATAGGAGATAATGAGTGGGTTGATGATGAGGACACTATACAACCTGTCTTTACCGTTTCTGAAGTCAGTGAAGATAGTCAAATTCTGAACACATTAGAAAACTTTGAAACATCCTCAGAATATGACCACACACAATTTCAGTTAGATTCTAAAATTGAGTATCTATCATCTAGACAAATGTCTCTTTTCTCTATGGAAGAGTTTGGTAGTTCCACCATTGAGATCTTTCCAGGTAAAACATTGAATATCAACAAAAACTTGGAAAGATCACAACAGGAAGAACTAACCAAAATCTTGCAAAAACACTCTACTACATTTGCATGGGAGTATTTAGATATGAAAGGTATTGACCCTAAGACTTGCATTCATCACATCTACATCGAGGAAAACAGTAGACCAATCAGCCAACCTCAGAGAAGAATGAACCCAAACCTTCGGGAGATAGTGAAAGAAGAGCTCCAAAAACTACTCAATGTAAACTTCATTTATCCAATTTCAGATAGTCGATGGGTTTCTCCTTTGGTTATAGTACCTAAAAAGAATGGTAAATGGAGGGTATGCATTGATTACAGGGAATTGAACAAAGCAGCATTAAAGGATCACTTTCCTTTACCCTTTATCGATCGGGTATTAGATACTTTAGCAGGTGTTAACACTCAGGTTATCCCTAAGCTCCTGAAGGGATACGGCCGAGGTAACCACAAACCAATCTTTGGACTGCAGGTTCTAGCCCACCTACAATCAGAGAGGGCTCTCTCTTGATGATTTACCTTTGTTGATGGTAATTTTAGGCTAGTTATTGGGTTCTATGGGTTTTGTTTGTGTTTGGTGATGGGAAGGATGATACTTTCAGGCAGAGAGGCATGCATAGAGTGATAAGTTTCAAACCATTCGGCATGGAGTCGAGGAGTAAAACTACTGGTGCATTTTCTTGGTCACAAGAGGAAAGAGGGGCAAGGTAGCTGTTCATGAAACAAACTTGATTTCAAATGAAAATGGATTACATGCTAAGGAATGAGAGGCAACAAAGAATCTTTCAAACAGATTAGTAGAGGGAAGATAAACGAGCCCTATCTGGGAGTAGCTAAGAATTCCCAGGTAACAGTCATTTACATGTGAGATAGAGCAAACATGAGCCATAAGGAATTCATATTTATGCCTAAATCAAGAGGGAAACATTAAGAAGCCACAGAAACTAAGCATAGAGTGCAGTTAAGCAAATTCTAAACCAGACTTTTGTTCTGAAACTTAAGCATATGTGAAATTGAAAACAACAGAGGTAAGGAATACTTATTGATTCATAAGACAGCATAGGATTTCCCTCATTCAATCTTCAGAAACCTTAACAACACATCAAACAGTTCATTCTTCAAGCTCGTAAGCAGTGTTTGATTATAGAAATTCTCAGATATACAATGCAAGTCTCTCCTTAAGCAAAACAACCAACCAACAACAACCAACCCCCATTACATTGTTCAGGGCGGTCTTTATAGGTAAAATATCCAAAATTGTTTATTACAGCTGACCTAAACAAGTCTATGGGAAAAGCCTTTAAACCTAAACTTGTGCTGAAATTAAATGCAAATAAATATCTATTGAGTTGCATCAGAGGCAGCTGGATCAAAAATGAGTTAATGTAGTTTCCTCTGTGACTTGGTGCAGTGCTTCTGCAATAGCTGTGCTTTGAGCTTTGGTCCACTGATCTCATGTGACTTTGATGTGCAGTAATTGTGATTTGAGAGGCTTTAAATGGCTTTTACTGTTTCTTTGACTTGCTGGGGGCTCTTTAATGTTTCATCAGCTTCGAACACTGAGAAAATCTTCACTAATACACTTTGCCACAACACTGATACTCTTTGGCATTAAATTGGGCTTCATCTCTCCTGATACTCTTTGATAATTGAATCAGGACACTCTCTCTCTCTGCTGATATGCTAAAAACTGCAAAATCGGACCTTTTCTGCCCTTTTCGGCACAAAAACGACTGCGGAATCAAAATATTCCCCAAATATTCCCCATTTTGGCCCATTTCCCGTAGCGATGCGCGATTAGCGCTAAGCGCATCGAAAACTGCCTATGTTTTTCATTCCGGGCTTCCGAAGCTTTGATTTTGCACTTGCGCATTTTTTCAGTGGGTGACGTCAGTGGTACGGCGGATGACGTCAGCATGACATCAGCAGTGAGACCCCCTTGTACGGTAATGATGTCAGCAGGGTGACGTGGCAGTACAGTAGAGTGATGACATGGCAGGGACACAGTGGCAGGATGATGTCAGCAAGGTGCAGGCAAGAGGGGGTGAGGTGGTGGCAACGTGACGGGTAACATGATGCTTACGTCACTCGAGGGGAGGGCGGTTTTCTGGTTTGGGGCGCACCACTTTTGCGCCTGGACAGTATTGGGGAGGGGGCCTCTGCCACAACTGGGAGGGAAACGTGTGGCAGGAGTACAACGGCAAAACCGCCGATGTCGCGGATGCTAACACTCGGCATGTCGGGGCACAAAAGGACCCACTCACCGTAGATCTTGGGCGCACCAGATCTGACGGCTAGCAGATAAGGTAAAGCGGCGGATGGATAAGAACAGGGCCCGCGCGAATATTTTTAATGTTTTAATTCGGCGGGGGGGGGGGGAACTTTAGAAAAGGGGGTTTTGGGTTAAATATGAGCGGGGTTAAATGTAATTTACATGCGGGGGTTTAGAAAAAGGGACGGAGCATGGGTTTTGTGCATAGGAAGGAGGAATTTATGCCATGGAATGAGTCCAAGGGCATTGTAAAGGGGTATTTGTACTTTGGAGGAAGGACTTAATGCATCGGAAGGGGTCCTTTGCATTGGGAGATGGTTTTTTGAGGCAAAAGGAGGGTTCTTGCTAAGTTTCAGATAAACTAAGCAATTCCCAAGTGTTACTTTATGGTTATTTTTCAACTAGGGGGAGGGGATAAGTATATAGGGGAATTATTAAAATAGTTTTTAGTAGGGGAAGGGGAAATAGATAGGGAGATATACAGTAAAGTTAGTAGTTAATATGACCAGTGATAAGAAAGCGCTAAGTATGTGAATCTTAGGCTATTAGGGGGAAAATGATTCCTAAAGGAAATGGACATTCCTTGAGTAAAGCAGATCTTTGCCAAGGCAAATTGTCATGAAAATGATGAAACTAAGAGATATCAAGCAGATCTTGACCTCTTTGGGGAAGTTAGTGAATGATTTGGGGAATAAGGAAGAAGGGGGAAGTTAGTCATGCCTTGCTTGAGCTCCTCCATATGAAATATGCCTGATAGTTGTGACCTGAACAGATATGACACTTGAAAACATGAAATTGATCACAAATCAACATTCTGCAACCTCAAAACTACCTACCCAGCCTACTTACCTAGCAGTTTTTCTTCTTTTTAGTTTAGGTGCACTTAGACTTGCAGACCCAGCTTTTCAACCTTTTCTTTTTACTGTCCTCCTATCTATATCTACACTTATTTCATCCAGGGGCTCAAATTAGGCTGTTGAGCACCCTTGCTTCTCTACCTGTCTAAGAATCTGCCAAGATTGAGTTGTTTGGACAGATTTTGATTCTCTATATTCTAAAACAAGAAATTGAAACCTAGGGAGACCAAGATTATACTGTTTGGACCTCCCTTTAACTGAAAATTCTTCAAAAATGGAATAGTACATCAAAAATTGGAACACAGCAATGGCACTTGAACTAGCACACTCTCATGCCCTCTTCTTTGGCCTCTGCAGTAAATATGGAAAATTGCAGCATGCAAAGTATGACATATTTGGCATGTAAAAAATGTCAATCATGAAAGATGAGTAATCTGCTACAGCAGGAGGCTAACAGTGGCTCCACTTGGGGATGGCTTTTCCTTGTGAAAAGTCAAGCACAGTAGGTCAGACTGCCTTGATCTTCTATTGTTGTTGTAGATTGAAATTTCTTAGTGTTGACTATTAAATAATTGAAACTGTGGAATGAGAACAACACTTTCCCTTAACTGAAATGTTTGTGATCTGTGTAGCACTGCCTGCTTTCTTTTGTGTGCTCTGTCATCCGGATCGTTACACAAAAATAAAACAAAATGCTGATATATACAGACTTTTTGTACAAAAATGATGTTGTTGGGTTATTCTTAACAAAAAGGATCATGATAATGCTTTAACATTCGGCCATTTACAGGGCCCTCTTCAGCTGAGCAACCATCTACAGATTTGAGGAAGTATGTGTTATTTCCTTGCACAGCGCTGATAATGAATGGACCTTTCCAAAGAAAATCAAATTTTGCATGTTTTCCCTTGTCTTCTCTTCGTGAATCCCACCTTAAAACTCTACTGCCAACATAGAAATCCTTAGCCTTGGCTCTCTTATCAAACATCTTTTTGAGCTGCTCCTGCAAAATTTGAGCTCTGTCATACACTTGCTCTCTGGTTTGCTAAAGATGAATGGTCTGATTAATTCTTCTTTGAATGTCATTTGGTTCAACTTGAATCTCCTGTAACAGTTTGATAGTAGGAATTCCCAAAGATGAGAGAAATATGGCTTCCATGCCATATACTAGCTCATAAGGGCTCATTCCAGTGGATTTCTTGGTTGAAATTATGTCTGCCCACAGGGCATTTGTGAGCTTCCTATGCCAGTTCTTTTTGTTTTCTTCCAACACTTTCTTTATGATGTTGATGAGCCTTTTGTTGGATGATTAGGCCAGGCCATTACCTTGAGGGTAGTAGGTTGTAGAGTGGCCCAAGGTAATGTGGAATTTATGGCAGAAGTTGATCATTTTTTTGGATTTGAAGGCAGCAGCATTGTCAGTGATGATTTTCTCAGGGCATCCAAATCTGGAAAGGATATTGTCCTCAAGGAATCGGATAATAGTGGAGTCATTGGCTTGCCTACATGGGATGGCTTCAATCCACTTGGTGAAATAGTCGGTGGCTGTTAAAATCCACTTGTGTTGTCCTGAAGAGGAGGGATGGATTTCACCTATGAAATCAAGACCCCATTTTTGAAAAGGCTTTTCGGTTGAGATGGGCTTTAGGGGCAAAGGCAGCAATTTTATTTTCCCTTCAAAGATTTGACATTTGTGACATGAAACAACAAATTTCTTGACATCTCCAAATAGAGAGGGCCAATAATAACCAGCCCTTAAAATCTTGTCAACAGTGGACTTCCAATATAGATGCCCTCCACAGTCCCCTGCATGGAACTCTTTCATGATGCTGTTGGTTTCATTTATGGTTAAACAGTTTAGCAATATTCCCTCATGATTTTTCCAAAACAGGGCACCATCTAAGACACAAAACTTTGATGCTTTCATTTTCAAAAATCTTTTCTTGGTTCTGGACAATCCTGGGGGAGCACACAAGTTTAACAATACATATCAAATATCGGCATACCATGGGGATTGTAAAAAGGTTTCACTGATTTGTGGAGTCGCCAGCTCCTGTTCATTGTCCGGTTGGTTGATGTCTAAGGCTTGAAAATTTGTTTCAGACATTATCTTGGCTAAACCTTGTCCCTTTATCAGCTTTGTGGGTTTTATCTCAATGTCGTATTCAAGAATACTGGCAATCCATTTTCCTCTTTTTCCTTCTAGTCCATCTTGAGTTAATATCTCTTTTACAATAGAGTTTGGGACATAGGCAATCACATGTGAATATAGAATATAAACTCTGAAGTCTTTGATGGCTTTAACAAGGGCATAGGCCTGCTTTTCCATGATTTGGTATTTCAAGGGTGCATCTCTTAAGGCTCAGATGAAAAATGCAATAGGCTTTTCATTTCCTTGATCATCTTTTTGTAAAATGACAGCCGCTATCGTGTGCTCAGAGGAAAAGGAAAAAATCATAAAATCTTTGTCAAATTGTGGGCTTGTGAGCACAGGCGTTTGAGTCAAGGCAGCTTTGATACTCTCAGAAGCCTGCTTGGTTTAAAGAGACCATATTACCTTGGCATCCTCCTTTAGCATGTTACTTAATAGTCTTATCAGTTCAGCTAAATTTGGGATAAATCTCCTTAGGAAATTGATCTTTCCAAGGAATGTTTGCAACTCTTTTATGTTTCTTGGGTATGGAATTTGGAGGATGGCTTGGATCCTTTCAGGATCAATTCTGATATCTTCTTTTGAGATGATGTGGCCTAACAATTTGCCTTCCTCAAGGCCAAACAAGGACTTCTTTGGGTTTAAGGAAATTCCATATTTCCTGCATGTTATGAAGATTTGCCTTAAATGTTTGAGGTGCTCTTGATCAGATTTGGAGAAAGGGGTTAAGTCATCAAGGTAGACAACAAGGAATTCATGGATTTTCTTAGCGAATGTAATATCCATTGCCCTTTGAAAGGTGGCATCAGCGTTGTTTTAGCCCGAAAGGCATTTTAACATACTTAAATGTTCCCCATGATGTGGTAAAGGTTGTCTTGTCTTGGTCATCCGGGTGAACAAGTATTTGATTGAAACCTGAAAATCCATCTAGTAAAGAAATTCTAGAGGAACCCGCTACTCTTTGTAGGAAGTGGTCCATTTTGAGAAAAGGGTAGTGGTATTTTAAAGAGACATGGTTTAAATTTCTTAGGTCTACACACATTCTGATCTCCCCTGATTTTTTCCTTGTGGGGACCAGATTGGACACCCATTCAGAAAATCTGATGGGTGCTATGATACCAGCTTCAAACATTCTCTTCACTTCCTTCTCAATGAGGGGAAGAAGCATAGGGTTTATTCTTCTAAGTTTCTTCTTGAATGGTTTTTGATTTGGTTTTAAGGGAATGGTATGTTGAATCACTGAGGTGTCATAGGACTTCAAGTCCTCATAACTCCAAGCAAATACATCTTGGAACTCTTTGAACAAATCCACATACTTTGGTTTTTGATCAGGGGGAAAATTTTTGGACAATTTGATCATTCTGGGCTTCTCTGTTGTCCCTATGTTGTGTTCTTCTATAGCAGCATCTAAAGGCTCCATCTTTGGCTTTTTGGGCACATCATTGTCATCAAACATGTCTTCTAATGGAGTAAGGCCAGCACGTAAAAAGTTATTCTTTAGATCAATAAACTCAGCCTCTGCTTTGGTTGCTTGCTCTAAATGCATTTGTCTCATCTCTTCTATATTAGCATTGTCAAAAACAGTTGGATTCAATATTTGTTTTGCTATTGCAGCTGTTACAGCCTGCTGATTTTCTTTTGTTTGTTTTGGGAATCGTTCATGGCCTCCATGTCAATGTTTGAATTTGAAAACTCGCCCTCAAGAGTGAGGAAATTGTTAACCTGGGCACCATTTTGAAATACTTGCCAATCTCTAATATTATTAGGAACATCGGGCCTATGTTTTATCTCAGCAGTAAAATGGTGATTTGGCTCAAAAGGAAGTTTGCATGTACTAGCAAAAGTGGCCATGTTGTGTGCATGTATGTTATGGTTTCTAGAAATCTTGGCTAGCTCGGATTCAGTGAAGGTGTTAAGTATTTATGTGGCAGCAGTCCTATAGGCCCTCATTCTATTGTCATTAGTAACAAAGTTACCTTTCATTTGTTGTATGATTAGATCAGAGTCACCTAGAATGGACACTTTTGTAGCTCCTAGAACTTTGAGCAATTTTAGGCCTAAGAGGAGAGACTCATACTCTGCCATGTTCTTGGTACATCTGAAATTTAGTTTGTAGGCATGTCCCTCTGCATGGTTGTCATGTGTATTGTGAATCCATACACCTGCCCTTCCTCCTAACTTGTTGACAGAACCATCCAACTCTAAATACCATGTTATTTCTTGCTTTTGGTTTGTATTAAGAGTTTCAGTCATTTTAGGATTGGACAGATTTAAAATTTTTGTTTGGGGAGGTTCTTCTTGTTTGCTGGTTGCCTTGACTGTTGTGACTATTTCATGGGCATGGGCAACCGATTCTTCATTTATGCATGTCTCTAGCTCTGAAGCCAAAGGCTTCTCATTAGTTGGAGGATTGGCGTCATCATTAAAAAGAATAAATGAATCCATATCAGAATAGATTGAGTAAACTGGAAAATTTTGGGGCTTTTCCTCACTACTTACCACATATTTCAGGAGTTTTTCTTTGTACAGTCTCTTTGGTTGCCCAAAGACAGAAATAGTGGCATAAGAGAGGTCGAGTTGGAGGGATCCTTGGAGTTTTGCTCCCCATGATCTTGATAGGAGCATGCCATATTTTGTTGGATTGTCAGCAACTACTACATCCATTAGGATTGTCTTGTTGGGAAATTGGACTAAAGACACACAAAGGTCTTTGATTAAGCCCAAACACTTGACATGACTTGAGTCAAAGGAGTATAGATCTTTGTAGGGTCTTCTGACATCAAGGTTTAGCTTTTCCATTACAGCTTTGGGCATAAGATTGTGTGAGGCACCTGAGTCAAACATAGCATTATGCAAGATTTTATCATGTATATGCAGACTGACATAAAAGGGTCGAACAGATCCATATGTTGATTTTCCATTAACTTCTGGACCAAACAGTAGCTCAAGAGTATCATCTAAAACATTTACATCATCCTTGATCTCTGGCATTTGAAGTGACCTTTGAATTTGTTGCCTATACACATCATGTTTGGCAAGTTCTGAGAGGGGGATGGATATCTTAAGTTTTCCAATCTCTGCTTCTAAATTAAATGATTTTTCCCATGGAATCTTTGCGTTAATAGTAGCAGATTTCTCCTTATCAAGAATACTTTCTATGTTTTCCTTTTGATTGTCTACATTATGATGAATGACAGTTTGTGGTTTATCTGTTTTGGGAAGATTTTTGGGATTGCTGTTCAAATTTTCTCTCGAGGAAGAAGGAGGTAGAGGCTGAGTAATAGGAGGTTGTGTGTCTGTTATGTCATCTAGAGTCACTTGGCGCGGTTTTGGGACAGAACTATCAGTTGGTTCGGTTATGATAACCTTGTCTTTAATCTTGTTGAGTTGTTTGTTGTCCTTTGTTTTGCTAGGTGCAGGGACATCAATGGTTCTTATTCTCAACTTATATTGTTTGTGGACCTCATACACAACAAAATCATAGCCTTGTTTAAAATCAAAAGACTCTCCCGACTTGGTCAGAAATTGATTTATATCCTGATAGTCTTGATCTTCTTGAGTGAGAAAAATCTGTTGCTCATTTTTTGAATCTATCAAGTTCATGTGAGTCTCTTCTGTGGGCTCATTAGAAGTGGATGCCTCTGCGTAGTTTTCTTGGAACGAAGGTCTTATATCATGGTTGGGACTAGCCCTTCCAGCATTTGGGTTTTGATTTTTCCTGAAGTTTGGGTTCCTTATGGTGTTGGGCTATTCTCCTTCCCATTATGATTTCCTCTCAACACTTTCCACTCTATCTCCCAGCCTATGCATGCCACTGATAATAACATCTAGTTTTTGGTTTAAGGCTGAGGGTTCTTCCCTAAAGGTAGTTCTTCTCTCGGTTCTAGCTCTGTTTCTTTTGGCAATTAAGTTTGCCTCCACACTAACAACAACGTTTTGCATTTCTGCAAGGCTTTGAGGGGCTCTTTCCCTTAACTGATAAGCCATTTCAGCATCAAAACCATCAGGGAATTCGTACAAAGCAAGATTAGGTGGAGGTCTTAAGTTCTGTGGTATTGCATTATAAACATTATTAAACCTTGCACAGTAGTCCAAAACAGTCTCTTGAGGGCCTCTTTTGATAGTGTCATACTCAGATAATATGTGCAAGGGGTCTTTCTTTTTCTCCCTTCTATTGATAAATGACTGATATAGGGCTTCAGGGTCTGCTATGGAATTGGCTGGGAGTGCTCTAAACCAAGTCCAAACATCTCCGGTCAAACTTTGGACAAAAATCTTCATTCTCACACTATCATCGTCAATCTCATAACTCTCAAAGTAGTCCTAGATTTTCTTTGTGTGTTGAAGAGCTGTGCAGGCATTTGTGCTATCAAAATAAGTTATTTTGGTTTGGTAATCCTGAGGCATAGCCCCGGGATTTGCAGGCAGCTGTAAAGGTGCATATCTATTAGCCATATTAACAGGGATAAGAGGAACAACGGGGATAAGTGGAACAACTAGAGTAATTGGGATAATAGGAGTAGAAGTGGTGGTAGGTGTAGTGGATGGAGGTGTGGAAACGATACTTGGAGAAGAAGATGATGAACAAGGGGAAGTAGGGCTCGAACGAAATAGAACTTTAACAGGGGTTGAAAAATGGCTAGGCTGAATTGTTTCAGGACTAGAAGTAGTCAAACCTTCTAGTTGCTCTTGTTTTCTAAGGATCTTAGGAACTATATTGGGGTTTTCAAAAATAGCTAGGGGATTTGGGTCCGAATTTGATCTTGTATAACATGAATGCTTTTTGGGAGCCAGCTTCTAACTTGTTTTTTTTTTTTTGGGATTTTTCTAACAGTATAGATTGAACAGAAACTTTTAAAGGTTAGTTTCTTCCTCTGCGGAGCTTTGGACTGGATTTGTGAGATTATCTGAGGATGTCCCCAGTGGAGTTGCCATTATGTTATCACTCAGGTTGTCCCTAAGCTCCTAAAGGGATACGGCTGAGGTAACCACAAACCAATCTTTGGACTGCAGGTTCTAGCCCACCTGCAATAAGAGAGGGCTCTCTCTTGATGATTTAGCTTTGTTGATGATGATTTTAGGCTAGTTATTGGGTTCTATGGGTTTTGTTTATGTTTGGTGATGGGAAGGATAATACTTTCAGGAAGAGAGGCATGCATATAGTGATAAGTTTCAAACCATTGGGCATGGAGTCGAGGAGTAAAACTGGTGGTGCATTTTCTTGGTCACAAGAGGAAAGAGGGGCAAGGTCGCTGTTCATGAAAAAAACTTGAGTTTAAATGAAAATGGATTGCAGGCTAAGGAATGAGAGGCAACAAAGAATCTCTCAAACAGATTAGCAGAGGGAAGATAAACGAGCCCTATCTGGGAGCAGCTAAGAATTCCCAGGTAACAGTCATTTACATGTGAGATAGAGCAAACATGAGCCATAAGGAATTCATATTTATGTCTAAATCAAAAGGAAAACATTAAGAATCCACAGAAACTTAGCATAGAGTGCAGGTAAGCAAATTCTAAACCAGACTTTTGTTCTGCAACTTAAGCATATGTGAAATTGAAAACAACAGAGGTAAGGAATACTTATTGATTCATAAGACAGCACAGGATTTCCCTCATTCAATCTTCAGAAACGTTAACAACACATCAGATAGTTCGTTCTCCAAGCTCGTAAGCAATATTTGATTATAGAAATTCTCAGATATACAGTGCGAGTCTCTCCTTAAGCAAAACAACCAACCAACAACAACCAACCCCCATTACATTGTTCAGGGCGGTCTTTATAGGTAAAATATACAAAAGTATTTATTAAAGCTGACCTAAACAGGTCTGCGGGAAAAGCCTTTAAACCTAAACTTGTGCTGAGATTAAATGCAAATAAATATCTATTGAGCTGCGCCAGAGGAAACTGGATCAAAAATGAGTTAATGTGGTGTCCTCTGTGACTTGGTGCAGTTCTTCTGCAATAATTGTGCTTTGAGCTTTGGTCCACTGATCTCATGTGACTTTGATGTGCAGTAACTGTGATTTGAGAGGCTTTCAATGGCTTTTACTGTTTCTTTGACTTGCTGGGGGCTCTTTAATGTTTCATCAGCTTCGAGCACTGAGAAAATCTTCATTGATACACTTTGCCGCAACACTGATACTCTTTGGCATTAAATTGGGCTTCATCTCCCCTGATGCTCTTTGATAATTGAATCGGGACACTCTCTCTCTCTGTTGATATGCTAAAAACTGCAAAATTAGACCTTTTCTGCCCTTTTCGGCGCAAAAACGACTGCGAATCAAAAGATTCCCCAAAGATTCCCCATTTTGGCCCATTTCCCGTATCAAAAACTGCCTCTATTTTTCATTCCCGGCTTCCGAAGCTTTGATCTTGCACTTGCGTGTTTTTTCAGCGGATGACGACAGTGGTACGGCGGATGACGTCAACATGATGTCAGCAGTGGGACCCCTTGTACGGTGATGACGTCAGCAGGGTGACGTCAGTGGGGTGACGTGGCAGTACGGTGGAGTGATGACGTGGCAGGGACACGGTGGCAGGATGATGTCAGCAAGGCGCAGGCAGGAAGGGTTGAGGTGGCGGCAACGTGGCGGGTGACGTGATGCTTACGTCACTCAAGGGGAGGGCGGTTTTCTGGTTTGGGGCGCACCGCTTTTGCGCCTGGGCAGTATTGGGGAGGGGGCCTCCGCCATAGCCGAGAGGGCGATGCGTGGCGGGAGTACGACGGCAAAACCGTCGATGTCCCAGACGCTAACCCTCGGCATTTCGGGGCACAAAAGGACCCGCCCACCGTAGATCTCGGGCGTGCCAGACCTGACGGCTGGCAAATAAGGTAAAGCGGCGGATGGATAAGAACGGGGCCTGCATGAATATTTTTAATTTTTTAATTCGGCGGGGGGGGGGGGGGGGGGAGAAAAGTGGGTTTTGGGTTAAATATGAGCGGGGTTAAATTATTTACACGCGGGGGTTTAGAAAAAGGGATGGAGCATGGGTTTTGTGCATAGGAAGGAGGAATTTATGCCATAGAATGAGTCCAAGGGCATTGCAAAGGGGCTTTTGTACTTTGGAGGAGGGACTTAATGCATCAGAAGGGGTCCTTTGCATTGGGAGATGGTTTTTTGAGGCAAAAGGAGGGTTCTTGTTGAGTTTCAGATAAACTAAGCAATTCCCAAGTGTTACTTTATGGTTATTTTTCAACCAGGGGGAGGGGATAAGTATATAGGGGAATTATTAACATAGTTTTTAGTAGGGGAAGGGGAAATAGATAGGGAGCTATACAGTAAAGTTAGTAGTTAATATGACCAGTGATAAGAAAGCACTAAGTATGTGAATCTTAGGCTATTAGGGGGGAAATGATTCCTAAAGGAAATGGACATTCCTTGAGTAAAGCAGATCTTTGCCAAGGAAAATTGTCATGAAAATGATGAAACTAAGAGATATCAAGCAGATCTTGACCTCTTTGGGGAAGTTAGTGAATGATTTGGGGAATAAGGAAGAAGGGGGGAGTTAGTCATGCCTTGCTTGAGCTCCTCCATCTGAAATCTGCCTGATAGTTGTGACCTGAACAGATATGACACTTGAAAACATGAAATTGATCACAAATCAACATTCTGCAACCTCAAAACTACCTACCCAGCCTACTTACCTAGCATTTTTTCTTCTTTTTGGTTTGGGTGCACTTAGAGTTGCAGACCCAGCTTTTCAACCTTTTCTTTTTACTGTCCTCCTATCTATATTTACACTTATTTCATCAAGGGGCTCAGATTAGGCTGTTAAGCACCCTTGCTTCTCTACCTGTCTAAGAATCTGCCATGATTAAGTTGTTTGGACAGATTTTGATTCTTTATATTCTAAAACAAGAAATTGAAACCTAGGGAGACCAAGATTATACTGTTT
>APFE030524544.1:63899-94875 GCA_000404065.3 Pinus taeda
CAGTAAGGATACTGGGCCATTGTCACTAGTTCATTATTTTGATGCATTTACTTCTTTTTGAGAATTGATTTCATTACAGTCAGTTTGGAAACTTTCTTTTTGAGAATTTTTAAGTTTGGAAAATCATTGTAGAAATCACCATCATTATTCACACTTAATTTTCAATTTCACCATCTCACACTAGGGAATCCACAAAAGATAAACCCAAAACAAACTAAAAATTCAAAAACAACAAAAGACTAAGGAAAAGGTTATCTTTCACATACAGTGCACTTCACTTCATCAGTTTACGACTCCTGGATTGACATTTTAAATAGCAATTTAGGACACACTAAATTGACCAAACAGTTGCCTACCCTGGGCACCTCCAAGGGAGGTTTTCACCCAGGGATCTTATTCTCCTTTCTTTTCTTTTTTCTGTTTTTGGCATCACTAGGCCACCTCATAAGAGGTTTTCAACCCAATGATGGGACTCAAGCATCTCATGGAGGTTTTCACTTGAATCCTTATTTTTTTTTTCTCTTTTTCTTCAGTGAGTGGGTGAAATGGAGGCTAAGACATGCTCCACTACCATCACTGTCTTATTCAAATCTTCAATGAACTCTTGCTTGGAGAGGGGCTTCTTGTAAATTTTCAACCGATGTCCATTGACAAGCATGGGGATGGTTTCGTCATCAATGGTTCTGATCAGAACTGAACCATTATCATTGCATTTTTCCATAGTGTAAGGTCCTAGCCATCTTGTCCTCAGCTTGCCTTTGAAGTCTTTATATGTTGAATCATAGAGCAGTGCCAATCTCCCTCTTGGAATTACTTCTCCTTGATATTTTTTTCATGCCATATCTTCCTCTTAAGCTGAACTACCTCTGTGTGGAGAAGGGCTTGCAATATTTGTTCATCCAATCCATTGAGTTGGAGTAATATTTCCTTCTTTGCATGGCTGAAGTCTAAGTCCAACTGAGCTGTTATCCTTAGTGTATTGAATTCAAATTCTATTAACAGCAAAGCCTTATTCCCATAGACTAGTTCATAGGGTGTGAACCTTGTAGTGGTCTTCCATGTTGTGTTGTAGGCCTAGGTGGCCTCAACTAATCTATCTGCCCAATCTTTTCTACTGCTGCTCACTACCTTGGTCAGAATTCCTTCCAAAGCTCTATTAGTGACTTCCACCTGTCCATTGGCTTATGGATGGTAAGGGGTGGAAGTCCTATGCTTGATTTTATGATGTGTGAGCAGGTCTTCAATCAAATTTGAAGTGAACTGACTGCCTTGATCTATGACCAATTCTCTTGGATACCCGAACTTGTAGAATATGTTTTCTCTCAAAAACTCATCTAATTTTTCCTCTGTTGCTGCTTTGATTGCTTTTGTTTCTGTCCACCTTTTTAGATAATCGGTGCACACTATGATGTATTGTTTCTATTTTGAAGGAGGGCTGATAGGACCCACAAAGTCCATGCCCCACTTCTCAAATGGCTCAAAGGTCACTTGAGGTTACATGGGCATCTCATCCTTTGGAGTAGGTTTCCCCATCCTTTGACACCGATCACATTGGTTGGTGTATCTTCTCACATCTTGATGAAGAGTGGGCCAATAGTAGTCTGCTTGCAATATCTTGAAGGCAGTTCTCTTTGCTGCAAAATGACCTCCACAAGGCCCGTCATGATAGGTCAGGAGAATGTCAAATACTTCCTCCTCCCTGACACATCTTCTCAAGATTTGATCTAGGCCAAGTTTAAAGAGATTACCCCCAATCCAGGTGAAAGGGGCACTTTTCCTTACTATCTTTCTCTTCTCCTTTGAAGACGGGTGTGGTGGAAACTATGCTGAAATCAAGCAGTTTTCTATATCAACAAACCATGAAGAGAGTACTGAAATAACAAACAGATGTTCATCTGGCATTTGGTCATCCACCATTCCTTCTTCACCTGCAGGCAAATTTACTCTAGACAAAAAGTTAGTAACAACATTTTCTTTACCATGCTTATCAATAATGGTCAGATCAAACTGCTGCAGTAAAAGCATCCATCTAATAATACGAGCATTTACATCCAGTTTTTTCAAGAAATATCTAATTACAACATGATCAGTGTGCACGAAGGTTTTATAGCCTGTGATATAATGTTTGAATTTGTTTACGGAATGCACAATAGCTAGGAGTTCCTTCCCGGTCACTGTATAGTTTAACTCTGCCTTTGACAAGTTTTTGCTTATAAAGTATATGGCATAAGGCAACTATTCATAAATTTGTCCTAAGGTTGCTCCTATTTCTTTGTTCGAGGCATCTGTGTGAATGTGAAAGGGTAGGGCCAGTTTAGCACTCTGAGAATTGGGGCAATTACTAACTTTCTCTTCAAGGTATCTAGGGCTTCTTGACAATTTTGGACCATATGAACTCAACATCTTTGCCTAAAAAGCCAAACAAAGGAGAGGCTAGCTTACTAAAATCTTTAATGGATCTTCTGTAATATCCAACTAAACCTAGGAAACTTTTGACATCTCTCACCTTTTGAGGAGGTGGGACCCTTTGGATGATGGCAATTTTGTTGGCGTCCACCTGTAGACCTTGTTTAGATATTGCATGACCTAACACGGTCCCTTCAGTCATCAAAAATTTGCATTTTTTTGGACTAAGGGATAGGTTCATCTCAATACATTTGTCTAGAACTTTTCCTAGGTTAGATAAAGCTTCTTGAAAGTCAAAACCATAAGGAGTAAAATCATCCATGTATATTTCCACTACATCATGAACCAATTTAGAAAATATACTCAATACCACTCTTTGGAAGGTGGATGGAGTGTTGCACAAACCAAAAGGAAGGACCCGATATGCAAAGGTACCCCAAGGGCAAGTGAAAGTGGTCTTATCTTGGTCTTCTAGGCTGATCTGAATCTGATTGTACCCGCTAAACCCATCTAAGAAGGAGAAAAAAATTTTCCCTGCAAGACCATCTAACACTTGATCTATGAAAGGTAAAGGAAAATGGTCCTTTTTAGTGGCTTTGTTAAATTCCTGATAAGCGACACATATTCTCCACTTACCATTTTTCTTTGGCACTAGCACCAAAGGAGAGACCCATTCACTATCAGAGATGGGGTAGATGAATCCTGCATCAAGCAATTTTTGCAATTCTTCCTTAATAGTATCTTTAAGTGTTGGATTCATCCTCCTTTGAGGCTGCCAGATTGGCTTTCAATCTTCCTTAATGTATATATGATGAGTACATATTGAAGGGTGCACTCCCTTCATCTCCTTATAACTCCAGGCAAAGGCATCTAAATGTTTTCTCAATAAGTTACACAGCTCCTTCTCCTGGGAAGTGGATAGGGATGGATTGATTTTCAAGGTTATTTCTGGGATGAACTCTATATTCTTAACGTGGAGAGAGTTTGGGTTACCCACACAGAGATTAGTTAAGGGGTTGTTTTTGGTTTCTCTTACTATGTCCTCTAATGGTAATACACTGGGGGTGGATTTTGAATCAAATTTTCAATTATATCATCATCATCTTGTGGTTTTCTTCCCATGGCAGTTTCTAATGCATAAAGTGGTGCAGAATAGACTTCATCTGCATCTTTCTCCTCCATCCAGAGAGGTAGATCATTTTCTAGCAAGGGTTGGGAAGGAGGGTATAATATTAACTGCTTGGACATATGCCCATTCTTTATGGTCATGTTCCCAACTCGACAGCTGATGTAGGCGTCGATAGTAGCCAACCAAGGTCTTCCCAAGATGAGAGGATACCCAGTGAGCTTTGCCTTCAGATGGAGAACTAAGAAATCAGCAAGGTACTCCCAAGAATCAATGGAAACTATCACATCTTCCACAATCCCTTCAGGGGTAACGATGGAGCAGTTTGCTAGTTGCAGTACTGTCGTGGTCTTCCTCAAGGAGCTCTGGAGGTTAAGTTTGAGCATTGTGTCCTTTGTCATCATATTAATGGTAGCTCCTAGATCAATCAAGGTATGTGGGATCATGGTGCCATTGATGTGGACATCAACTCCTGGGCTTCCATGGTCCAGATATTTTGGACAGATTACCTGCCCAACATCAGGTCGGATAGTTGTCCTATGACATTGATGGTTGGTGCATCTCTCTTGCACCTTCCTGGATGCCTAAAGCACTTCTCTTTGATTAACCTATTGTAGATAAGCACATCTTTTATGGCTTGGAGAAATGGTATCTTCACACATAATTGTTTCAATTCTCCCAGAAGTTTAGTTTCTTCTAGGGTAGGATGTGTTGCCCTGGATAGTCTCTCAAGAAAGGGTGGAATTGCTTTAGGTTCACTTTCCTCTTTATCTTCCTCAACCTTTCTGGGTGGAGACTGGATACCTAGGAGAACCTTCCTAGATTGCAAGTTAATCTCTTGAATCTCCACAGCATAAGTTGGGAATGATGGATCCCCACTATATACTTACTGACACTATCTGTTGTTCGTGTTCAGGTTCGGGTTCGGCTGCGCAAGCATTTGGGGTTGCCTTGGTGGAGCAGAAGGTAATGGTTGTGGTTGAGCAGGTGGTGGAGGCAAAAGAGCAAGAGGAGAGTTGTATTGAGGCCTCCACCCCTGATGAGATGCATTACACTGAGGTTCTGGTTGAACATTGGATTGAAATGAATGAGCGGCTGGTTGAGCATGATATTGAGATGGGAAGGACTAAGGAGGAGGCGTGGACCAGGAAGGATGAGAAGGAGGGCCCCAAGAAGGTATGGAAGTGACTTGGTTGGGGATGTAGTATGCTTGAGATGTCCCTTGCATCCCCTGCTAGTATGGTCTAGGTCCATGTGGTCTCCTTTGGTTCATGAAATAGAGTGGTTCAGTGGCTCCATCGGCCCCTTAGTATACAGCTTTAAGTTTGGGCAAGGAAGGGCAGTTATCCATAGAATGATCTTCTTCACAGACTGCACAAACCTCTATAGATTTCAATGGACATTCATTCCTAGGATGCCTCATGGTGCATCTAGGACAAAAGATGGCCAAAGCGCTATCTGCTTCCTCTTGTTTTCTTTTGATATGCAAGGTATCAATTTGCATTGCAAGATTCTACAACATCTCACTTTTGAAATCTTCTAGCATGTTTCCAATTTCACCTTTAATGGATGAATTGGAAGAGGAGGTATTGGCTATGGGTTGACTCCCCCTACCTTTCTTTCTGGTTGCTCTAGAATGGTTTCTAAAAACAATCTTTATGTCCTCATAAGATAGTTGGTAGATGTCTCCCCTGGCCACTAGATGGAGGGTGTCTAGAAGGTCTTCCAGAATTCCCCTGAGCAGGACCAACTTCAGAGATTCAGGGTCAAGTGTAAACCTATCCCATTTGTAACTAAGCTGGAACCTCTCTTCATAATCTTTGAAGGATTCATCACTTCCCATGGTCATTCGGAAGATTTCTTCTTTGGTATATTTTGACCTATAGTAGTCTCAATACTTGTCACTAAAGGCCTGCTACATCTGAGCCCAAGTTGTGATGAAATTGCCAGGTAACCCCATGAACCAGCACAATGTTGCATCCTTGACAGTAGAAGGGAATAGCTTCAACTTCTGCTTGTCTTCTGCATAGTCATAGGTTCGACAAATGACAAAAAACTCAAACAAGAAAGTGCCAGGATCTTTTGTAGTCAAACCATGGAAGTGAGGTAGGGTTGAAGGGCTTATATTCTTCATTTTGGTGTCCCCATTGGTCTCTCGAATGGGAAAGGTACCCTCTATTCTTTCTCCACTTTCCCTAGAATTTCTATTTTCAGCCATTGGATCAGGAGGGATGTTTTCTTCTTCTTCTTCCCCTATAGGTTCTTCAAATATCTCTGGTTGTTCACCTAAAGGTTCTTCTTGATCACTGCCAACGAAGAAGAGAGAAGGTTGGTTGTGTGATGTGGTGGGGGTTGTTGTGTGTGGAGCATGATTGTTCAGAGGTCTTTGTTTCAGCCGGATGTATACCCCAGGAAGTTTGTACACCCCTCCACACGGGGGGGTGCGGGGGGAACTTGTCCCCCCCCCCGCGGGGGTCCGGGGGGGGCGATCCCCCCGCTGGGGGTTCCGGGGCAGCGGTCCGTCGGCGGAGGCTCGGGGGTAGCGCCCCGAAGCTAAAAATAGATGTAAATTTGCCTTGTAAAATTATAAGTAATTTCTTGTCAATCTAGGCCGTTCATTAGGCAGATGATCTGACAGTAGAACTTATGTTTAGTTTAGGGTTTTTTTCCCTAGAAGGCAACCCCTCTCTTTGTATGAGGGAATTGTATTTGAGGCTGTGAGATAGATGTGTATTTAGTGTGAGCGAGAAACAGAGAGGTGAGACTGTGAGAGAAGTCAGAGGATATTACAGTGGATTTGCTTTAGGTTGTGTCTCTTCATTTTGCTGGATAATAGAAAGGAAGGACTGGCTGTTCGAGGTGGACGTAGCCCAAACTGGGTGAACCATGTACACCTGTGTCTCTCTTGTTTTGTGTGTTTTCTGTGTTTATATTTCTGCAATATTTTATGTGTTCCATTGCTCCGTAATATATATAATATTCTAACAGGGGTGTTGGGCAAGAATTCTCCTGAATTATCTCTATTCCTACGAGACATGAAAGGAAATCTTTTTGGTTTGTTTTTGTTTTTTTTTCCACACTGATTATACCTGCAAAACTGAAATTGATTGAACAACACAAATTGCAGCTACCTGAAATGAACTTGTTGAAATGAAATTTTGCAGAATTGAAAAGGAAAGCAAGGAAATGTAGAACTTGAAGGAAAAGAAATGATTGGTATACTCTTATTGAAATGAAATTTGTAGAATTGAAAAGGAAAGCAAGGAAATGTAGAAAATGAAAGAAATGACCATTCTACTTTCGCTGAAATAAACTATTTTTAGTAGAATGTTGCAATAGGAAATAGAAGAAAGAAATAATCATAGAATACTCTGACGCTTCCCTGGCAATGGCACCAAAAAGTGGTGATCAACCCGGTAGTTCGTAACAAACTTGGAAGTGACAATGATGTATGCACAACTACTAGTTCTTACTGCAGGTTGTCACTTGGTCAACCAGCACAAGATCAGTAGGAGATCAAGCCAACTTCTATGGATTCCAGAAGAAGCTCTATATGTGATGAAAGAAAGGAAAACTTACTCTACATAGGCTACTCTAATTGCAGAAAGGAGAGAGATTGAAATGTAAAGCAAACCTAGTAAACCCTAATTAACCAATTAATCCTACTTTTGCAAAAAGCACTATGAAAACCATGAAATGAATGCCATTACCAACTCAAGGAAGTAAACAACATCTACTTAAGCTATTTCTTTAAGAAATTGAAAAAAAAAACTTTTTGGATTTTTATGTATTTTTATGTGAATTTGACATGCATGTATTTTATCGTGTGTGAAGGTGGAAGCGAATAGGTGGTGTTGGAGGGTGACTTTGGGACTTGAGGGGATTTAGGATGGTATGGATGGGTCCTATAAGGTCTCAGCTGGCCTTTTGGAGGCTTCTCCCACATTTGGCCTTCAAAAGAAAGCCTACAGGAAAATCTGCAGGAGGACGCGGGGGATCTACAAGAGGTCTATAGGAGGATGTCTAGAGGATTTCTGAAGGATTTGAGGGTGTGAGAGTGGGTGGAAAAGGTATATGAAGGTTGGAATGAGGTGTTAAGGCACCTAGGGTCCACCAAGAATCACTAGGAGAGAGAAGGATGATTGGGTTCGCTCAAGGAGGGAGGAAGAAGTTCTATGGAAAAATGTAGAAAACTAAGGAAGATTTGAGGTGAACTTTGGGCAACCTGTAGGGTATGGATCAGGGAGAGAATGAGATGGTTGATAGTCTGACCTACTATGAGAAGATACCTACTACAAAATAAATGAGAGTCAACTAATAAGATCAAAACAAGCAATGAAATGAGTGCATCTAGTAAAACAGAATTTTGCAACAAGCTAGTCTAAGCTATGATCTATGGAAGTGAATGTTGAGCAATGCTACAAGAAAATAAAGCATGGAAGAAAAATTATTGCAAATACATAAGTGAGCATGGTGGAAGACATCTAAAGCAAAGCATTAACCTTCTAACAAATTGCAAACACTAGAAGTCATATGAAGAAGGAAAATCTATGTTTTTGGGGAAGCAAGAAGCTCTTTGCCTTAATTCATAGTCCCAAAGGGAGGAAGAGAGGCCAAGGCACTATTGCTAGCCTTTTTAATCTTCTTTCTATCACTTCTTAACTTTCCATAGAAAGCACAAATGAAAGAAAACTATTAAACCATCAAAAACAACCTATTCTTAACCAAGAAAGAAATTCATCTACCAGCAACTAATTCATAAACTAAAACAAAGCATATAAATACAAAAAAAAGGAGCTTGGCTGCTTGGATTGGGCCCTAACCTAAGAGCTTCAGCCCTCTAAGGTAACTCAGTGCTAGTTCAAAAAGTATTCCATCTTTATTATCAAAACAACAACAAGATTACATGAAACTGTCACAAAAATAAGCTCGAAGTTGAGCAGAGTTTACATAAGCAAAAGTACAACAAAAATCCGAAGAAAAAAAATTGACCCTGGTGAGGCCCTAGGCCTCTCTACTTATACAAATGAAGCTCCCAATATCTTCCTTAAAATCAGGGAGGCTTGGCTCCCAAAACTCGAGATAAACATCAATTATCCTCCACTTGCTCGGTTGCTTCCTAGTGCATTGATTTCGTTGTTTGTACTTTGAGCTACATGAAGGGTAATTTGAAGTGGAGAGTAATAAATGTGGGGGATTCCCTCCTATAAATCCTCTCATTTTTCCACTTCAAGTTATTTTTGCCAATTGTCCATTGAATCATTGACTTTGTCTTCAAAATTCAATAAAAATATGCATCAAACACATATTAGACCACATGGCATCATAACTAACTCAACTCACTCCATAAGCATAAATATAATAAAAAAAACATGAAATAACTAAGAGAATGGTTGATTTAGCTATGTTAGGAGGAAATATGAGCCCATATCATTACCCATTTATGGGGCTCATCAAGAATAGATATAACTGAGAATGAGAAATCAATCACACATAACACAGAAGAATAACTCGGGGAAAGCCTCAGTCTAAAACCCTAACCTTTGTATTATCATACAAGTGGAAATATGTTCAGATTACAAAAAGAATCATCTCACAAGCTATCCTACGCTCTCTGTAATCCAACTGTTGCTCATAGAAAGTCAAAGGTTTCTCGCAAACCTTCTCTTCTACCCTCTAAGCCAACTACTACTCATAGACCGTCAAAGGCTTCTCCAAACCTTCTTCTCTGCCCTCCAAGCGTCCTATTTCCTTGCGCAATTTTCTTTGGGGTCTAGTGTTGTCACCTGTATGAATTGGCCTCTTCACACACTCACTAACCTTTGATCTAACTACATAATCCTGAAGGAGATAAATCCTTCAGCATGGATGAGTTTCCTTTATAGGAAAAATTCATCCAATTGATAGTACATTGTCCCTCCTCTGATCTCAACTGGGTCTCTGTTTGAAATGACATGCATGAGTTATTTATGAGAGAATATTCAGTTATCTGAAGTGCAGTAGTTGCATGCATGCAAGCATTAACTATCTAAACTTACAATTAATTCAACAAACTGTTTGAATTAATATAACTGGACTTGACTTAGTTAATTGAGCCAATCAATTACAACTCAATATTAGAACTCATCTATATCTCTTTAACTGATGGATAAATTCCTCAATTAATGGAGAAACTATTGCATGTCCCAACATAGACTTCATGTTTGATTTTCCTTAACTAATTAACTCAAGATGAATTAATTAATTATTTTACAAATAGTTGCTAAGATCAAATTCGAATTTTACTTCACTATTTTAGTTCAAGGACTAACTAAAATAGGAATCTATCCCGAATTACTAAAAATAGCAATGTTATTTTTAGCACTTCCATTTTTCATTCCTTGCTGCTCAGTCCAGCACTAGTACCTAAACTACTATTTATAGTAGTGATATTTTTAGCACTTCTATTTTTAGCATTTCTTGTTGCCATTTTCAACACTTTGGGCATGATGGTTTTCTATCCATAGTATTTTATAGCGTCGGTCAAGGGAACTATGGTTATGTTATAATCCAGGGCTAATGGACTAGGTTTTATGGATGCTTCGACATATATATGTGCATGCATGTGTGTGTGTGTGTGTATTGTAACATTGATAGGAACATAATGAAAAATCAATCTGGTAGTCTCGGCTTTGGGATCCAAGGGAAAATATCTTTGTATATATGTTTTATGTTTTATGCTCTCACCATTGTTTATTTTCTATTTTTTTAGAATTCGTATGCAGGTAATTTTTGTACAGGGTTAAAACCTACATTTAACAATATTACATTTAGTAGGTTTACTAGACCGAGCAACTTTGACCTTGAGTAGTAGATATCGCTCAAGTAAAAACAGAGTAGACAACTTCTTGGTTGGGAACCTGCAGGAAAAAACATCAAAATAGATGGAGCAAACCTCCTTCATTTGTTCTAGGGCTTTCTCAAGTTGGCCCTGTACCATTTTTATCTTTCTGTTAGCTGCCCACAGTTTTTCATAAGTCTTATCCTCAGTGATGGAAAATGTTTTAAACTTTTGTAATAATTATTGGTGCTTCTTTCGAGGCACCACACCTCCTTATTATCATCTTAGGGTCTCATGTTATTCCTCCAATATTTTATTCAACACTTGAATGGTGGCATCCATAATAAAGGGGGTGTAAGGAGGTACAGGTTATGTCTGAGTAGTCCTAGTCATGGAAACCAACAATTTGTTTGAATAGCCACCTCAACTGTCATCACATTAAAACCCAAATCAGTTTGTGTTCCTATAGCAATAGTAAGGGTTTTCTCTATCTAGGTTTCTACAGAGGCAAAAAAACTCTTAGTTTGAGCTTCATTCATTTGAGTTTCTTTCCTTTCTTATAATTTCTCTTGTTTTTCCTTAGCTAGCTTCTGAGTTGCTTCACTTTCCTTCGTAATTTTTGGTTTTCTTTCTTCATCTACTCCATCTCATGGTTGATTATCCTTCCTTTACCTCCAACAATTTTTTTAGTTTGTGCACTTGAAGTAGAAGGGATGGAAGCAATAGTTTTGGGACCTTCGATTACAACTTTTTCGACTGTGGAAATGATTACAGGTTTTATAGGGCCCTTATTAGATTGAAGCATGCTAATAAATTCATTGCTAGTCTTTTGATTCTCAGGGGATTGTGGAACTATTTCTCCAGAATGGGAGCTAGGTTCCATAACGGTTGCAATAGACTCTCTTGAATGTTCTTGGGGAGAAGGGTTTCCAGCATCCTCTGAGGATTGCAGCATAATAGTAGCATTCATATTCGAAGGAGAAACATGAAATTCAGGCACCAGGGTTCATTCAGGCAGAAATTCTGAACAGCCCGCATCCTCATCAGGATTGAAAAAGGTTCCCATATTCTTGAGTACTTGGGCTATTTCCTCCTCATGAATTTGAGGTGAATTTTCTTGATGTGTTTCCTGAAAATCAAGAGACTTCTAGGATACATTTTCCTCTATCATTTGTTCACTATAATTTATGGGATTTCTAGTTTAATCAATTTGGACAATCTTCCATGTTTGGCAGGTAGAGAGACTAGAAGAGATTCTATTCTCTTCTGAGCCCTGGTTAGGTTTTTTGAAACTGAAGTCTATGCTTGTTCCTGCATGATCTCTTCCCTTACCATCTCAGCTTCTTCGTAATCTATTGGTCTCTCAAATTCCATAATCAGTGTTTGAGTTTGTGATGGAGGTTCATTGTTTCCCACAAATTCATTTGATGTTAAATGGGCTTGGTTTAATTCTCTGATGACTATCAACTTTATAAGGTAGGGATGACTTACTACGGAATCCTGGTCTTTAGATTTACCAAATCTAATAGAAATCTCGTGTAGGAGAAAATTTAAAAAGAAGGGTAAGTTTATAGTTACGTTTCTCTTAAGTACTACCATTAGCTTCAGATGTCAAGGTCTAACTACATTGTATCGACCGTCACAGGTAATGTACCTATGTACTATTTCTATTTATTCTTTCCATGGCTCTGGAAAGGAAGCAGTTTGATAACCTTTGCCTTTTCAAACGAACACTTCACCACAATATGTGAACAACAACATTTCTCTCTACAACCTGATATGTTTAACGATCCATTTCTCACCTTCTGTGGAGAGGCCTGTAACTTCTTCCGAGTTTGCTTAGTTAACTAGTATCTACCTACCTTTTACAATAGTTACTCCATTGTTCAAGTTTTGTAAAAATTCCAAAGCGATCGAATTGTCGAATCCTTGTAACCGAGAGAAATACTCGATCCAACCCACCTGCTCTAGGATTCTTCGTGCTTGTTTAGAGATTCATAGTTGAGATGGTTCACTTTGGATTGATTGAACACCCATATTTGCTATCTCTCAAAAAGTATTTTGAATCTGCGTACAAAGGTTAGTTAGCAATTGCAAAAATAGCAATATTCAACTATTATTACAATATAACACATGCAGGAGGAATTACTGCAATGATTAGGCATTCTTGTCAAATGTGCAGGTATCCATCATACATGTGATTTTTCACCCCCCCCCCCCCCCCCCACGATAAAAATGAAGCTCCACCGTGACCTTTGGTGATATGGTAAATCAACGACATATTAGTACATTAATTACCATAATGGGAAATGATCAAATCAAGCAAGGTCACTCAGTTTAGTGATAAGGCATATTAAATGCCTAGATATGTTGACTAAACAAGATTTGTGCAGAGTTCGAAGCATGAAAAAGATTTTAATCATGGGTAAAAATAATCACCTTTAAAGAAAGAGTAAAAATATATTTAGCAAAGTATCTTTTTGTTAAAAAAACATGCATTCCCAATATTATATAAGGATAGATAGTTGTTCATACAAGCTTAAATTATAACCTAGTGTTGTAACAAATTTCCATAATAGTTTGGTGATTCCTCCTTTATTGATTAAAAATGGAACTCAAAATCACAAGGTATTTATATGGTGATTTCAAATATACTTCAATACCATAGGCATAGCCTCTACTACCAGCAAGCATCCATAGCCTCGATAGGGTTGCATTTTAACCCCTTGATATGCCAATATCCCATTCTACTAAAAAATCATGACTTTATTTCTAAAAATTTCTCAAAATACCATTGTTATGGCATGGTAACCAGTTACTAACAATGCCCTTCACCAGATCTTAACAAAGTGAACAAGCCAACTCGTGATGAGACCTCTTTTCCTTTGATTAAAAGGTCAAATGCCATTACCTTGGATTGGTGACCATAACACCAATGTCACTTTGTTAAGTCCTATGATCATGGTAGGTTGGCTCATGATGAGACCTCCTATTCTTTTGAGGAAAATGTTTTCTTAGTTTCTTGTTTATATAGGTTTTCTTCTTTTTTTGTCATAATGAAAGATCAGTGAATGGGTTGGCTCATCAAGTCCTTAAGAGTTAGGGATGGTGTAAAAATAATTGTAACAAATTACCATTTTAAGTTGTCATTTTCTTCCCACAACTTTATGTTTTGAGGTCACCAGTCTACATGGAGAAAAGAAAAGACTCCCTTGGTGGAAATCAAGGCAATGTATCATGAATAGTTTATGTTCCTAACAATATCAAGATTTCTAAATTTTTTTGTTTTGATAGAGCTTTCCAAATCAAATAAAATGTTCTTCATAAGGTAATCATTGGGACGACATAATATTTGTCATCATGATAAAGGAAAAAAGAATGCTTCGAAATCACAAAAAGAGTTAAGGAAGTGACAGTCATAAGGGAAACAACTATTGTAAATAAAGAAATAACAATTGTGTTTAAAGGGAACATCAACTATTGTAACAGGTAACAACAGTTGTGACAAAAGGAAACAACAACTATGATAAAAAGGAACAACGATTGTTATAAAAGGAAACAACAACTGTTACAAAAGGAACAACGATTGTCATCAATTCGATGACAATTGTGACCAAGGGGATAACAACGGTGGAACAACAATTTGTGCTACAAAGGAATGACATTTGTGAGCAAGAGAACAACAACTGTGACAAAAAGAATAGTAGTTTCGGAACAACAAGCTGTGACATAAGGGAACAACAACTGTCGCCAAGGGAACAATAGTGATGAAATAGCAAGTTGTGTTTTCTGTGATGGAGCAACAAGCTATGCAAAAAGAGAACGAAAATTGTGACCAAGGGAACAATAATTGTAACAAAACAACAGGTTGCGCTAAAATCGGTAATCCATTTTCCCTTAGTTTATTATTGTTAAAAAAAAAACTTAGTAAATTTCACACAAAAATATATAAATTATATACAGTATGAAAATATTTTTCAAAAATTCAAGGAGATGTAGTTGTTTGGTTGCTTCCCCAGTCAGCTACGATATGGAAATTGGAAACATTACTTATCTAATGGTAAAAAGACTCTCTTGTAAGCGACTGATGATATACACGCAGATGATGTCCATTTGCAAGAAAAGAGACATTGTATCCATCAATGATTATTAAGGTCACTGTACCATTGTCATAGACTTCAGTAATTTCGTAAGATCTTGTCTGAAGTTTTCCCAAAAAATTTGAAATCTGGAGTCGTATAGCAGCACCCAGTCCCCTTTTTGAAACATAATCTTTTTAATCAAATGATCATGCAATTTGGTCCTTTATTGTTGAATAACCATTGTACATTGCAAATCCAATAGATGTACCTTGTCTAACTAGTTAATCTTTTGCAAGTGTTGTTTCTGTGCATTTGTGAAGTCCAGTCCGACTTCTTTTATAGTTTTGAGAGTCTTTATCCCAAACTCAATAGGAAATATGGGCTCCCTACAAAAAACAAGGTGGTATAGTGAATGGCCAGTAATGTTATGCCATGTTGTCTAATAATCCCATAAGGCCTCTAGAATTTTAGTTAACCAATTTCAACGATTCACAGATAACGTTTTAGTTAGAATTGCCTCCAGAATTTTGTTGGTACTTTCTACTTGTCCATTTTCCTGGGGATGGTAAGGGGAAGTAATTTTGTGCTTAATATGATAATTTTGGAGGGTCGCTGAAATCTTATGAGAAGTAAATTGTGACCCCCGATTTGTTATGACTTCTCTCGGTATTCCATATTGCACGAAAATTTCAAATAAGAAGCTAATAACTTCTTCTTTTGTGGCTTTTGGAAGGGCTACTTCTTCCACCCACTTAGTCACGTAATATTTACAAACTAGGATGTACGCCTTTTGATTCAACAATGGATTAAAAGGACCTATAAAGTCCAATGCTCATCTCTCAAAAGGCTCTATTACATGTTGCAACTGTAGAGGCATATCATTGTCTTGAATAGGACAACCCATTCTCTGCCACCTATCACCGATCTAGACATACTTTTTGGCATATTTAAATATTATGGGCCAATAATATCCCATCTGGAGTACTTTGTGTCCAGTTCTATGATCACAGAAACGCCCACCACGAGGTTCGTCATGACAGGCCTTGATAATTCCATAAATCTTTTCCTCTTTAATGCATCTGCAAATTTGAAAAGCAGAGCCCATGTGGAAGACATATTTGTCTATCCAGTAAAATCATGTGCTACGTTGAACAATCAATTTACTATCCTGAGGTTACAAATGCACTTATAGCTTACCTATTTCCAAGTAGTTGGCCACATGAACATACCAGGGTATTTTGAGTGTTACGAAAAACATGTGTTCATCTGGGAATTGATCATCCACTAGTGATGGATCAATTATTTTAGGTACTCTGGACAAGAAATCTACAACAAATTTTTCCTTTCCTGGATAATCTTTTATAGTAATATCAAACTCTTGTAACAAAAACAACCATCACATTATTCGTCCATCAGTGATAGGTTTGTTAGCTAAATATCTAATAGTAGAATGATTAGTTTACAAAAAAAATTGGATAACATGTTATGTAATGATGAGATTTATTAATAGCATATACAACAACTAATTTTTTTTTCTCTAGAACTATATAACTTAAATCGGCTGGTGTAATATTTTTGTTGATATAGTAGATGGCATAATGTTTCTAGTCTCCTTCCTGCCCGAGGACAACTCATATTGTTGTGTCCAACACATTTGATGAAATATGGAAGGGAAAATTCCAATTTGGTCCCCTCAAAACATGGGTTGTTGAAACCATATTTTTAGGATCTCCAAAAGCAACATCGCATTTTTCAATCCATTCAAACTCAACGTTTTTTGTTAAAACATACAATGGTGCAACTATTTTTGAAAAATGTGCTATAAATCTGCGATAATATCTAGCGTAGCCAAGGAAACTACGTACCTCAGTTGGTGTAAGGGGTAGGTAACAGAAGAATTACCTCAATCTTTGTTGGATCTACTTGAATACCTGCAGCAGAAATGGAATGTCCTAAAACTATGCCTTCAGTCATCATCATATGGCATTTTTCATGGCTAAGGCATAGTCTGGTAGCAATGCATCATTCAAGAAAATTTTCCAAATTCTTTAAGTCCTGATCAAATTCATCACCATATGGGGTAAAGCCATCCATATACAACTCAAGTCCTTCATTAATAAAATAAGAAAAAATACTCAAGGTCTCGCTCTGAAAATTCGTTGGAGCATTACATAACCCAAATGGTAAAAATTTGTATGCAAATGTTCCCCATGGGCAGGTAAATGTGGTCTTGTCTTGATCTTGAGGAGTGATTTGGATTTGGTTATAACCACTAAAACCATCCAGTAGGGAGAATAATTTATTCCCAGTGAGAGTTTCAAGGACTTGGTCTGCAAATGGAAAGGGAAAATGGTCTTTCTGGGTAGCCTTGTTCAGTTCTCAATAGTAAACACAAATTCTCCACTTCCTATTTTACTTAGGGACAAAAACTAATGGGGAAACCCACTGGTTGTCTAAAATAGGATATCTAAAGTTGACATCCAGGAGTTTTTGTAATTCTTGTTTTACTATATCCCTAATATGTGTATTTAATCTTCTCTAGGGATGCCAGATAGTGGGGGAATATTTCTCTATATAAATATGATGAGTACATAATTGCGGATCGATGCCCTTCATATCAAAATATTCTTAGGCAAAATCCTATTTATATTTTTGAAGAAACTGGATTGGTTTTTCTCATTGATGATCATCCAGATTGGCATTGATATTGAGGGTTTTACTAGGTTAAATTTCAATTGGAATGTTATTATGAAAAATAGTCATAGGTATGTGATCATTATTTGAAATTTCTAACGAATCCTCCTTATCAAGTATAGCTTTCAGCATTTGACATGTTGGATTCCCCATGGTGGAAAATTTGTTAATGAAGCCATTAATTATATCATCTTCGGTTTTATTTTTAAGCTCAAGAGCATCATATAAGGTAAGAGGAGAATGTGGATTTTCCTCCTAGTATTTGTGCGGGCATGGTTGATAATTTACAATAGGTAGGATGGGTTTAGCGGGTGGATATAAGATAAGGTTTTTGATGGTATTTCCTTTGTTAATTGTCATATTGCATGTCCAGTATCATATATATGCATCTATTGTCGCCAACCATGGCCTTCCTAATATCAGAGGGTGCCCATCCAGTCTATTCCTTGGACTAATAACCAAAAAGTCTATTGGGTATTCCCAAGAGTCCATAGAGATAATAATGTCTTCTAGAGTACCTTCTGGCTTGACTACTGATCTGTCAGCTAACTCTAATAAGGTCAAAGTTGGTTTCAAAGACATGATGCCCAGAATACCATAGGTTTCACGAGTTAAAATGTTTATAGATGCACCTAAATCCACCAAGGTATTTGGGAAGGATCGACCTAGAATTTGGACACTTACTAATAGATTTCCGAGGTCATCATACTTGACAGGTATCTATTTTCCTACGATGAGGTTGGATAATTTCCCCATAATGTGGATTGTTGGTGGATCTTTAGGATTCCTCCCAGGTATTTTACGCTCAAATATTTAATTATTTTAGCATAAATTTGAATGTCTCGTATAGCCTGGAAGGACAAGTTTTTTATACATAAATTTTTTAATTCCCTTACAAGATCAAAATCAGAATGAATGGTCAATTTAATTAATGTGAGTATTTCAAGGAATGGGGGATTAACAACTGTAATTATCAGAACCTTGTTTCTTAGTTACTCCATCGACTAGTTTTGTTTCGGAAATGATTACAGCTAGAGGAGTATGTTCTACTACAAGCAGCTCCCCAATATGAGTTTCATTATCTTCCTATTCTTGATTAGATTTATCACCTTGGGGGAAGATAACTCATCCAGATCTCAGTCGTAATTCATTACATTCAAGAGGGTTTATTTCATAATCCGAACTTTCAACAATTCATAAATATTGAACAGGTCTACTGCGGATTGGGATTCAGCTAAGAGAACAATTGTGGGCATATCGAGGTGTTGGGCATGGAATCCCCCCACAACATGGTTTGGGGCTCAAAGCCCAACTTTTGAGTAATATTGTTGTAAAAACTCAATGAATTGCATGCGCAGAGCATGAATTGTATGTTAGAGTCATAGGGTTGTCCGCCCTAAGTTTTGAATGTAGTGTCAGCCTACCCATGGTCTGCGAACCGTGGGATTGTATAAATAGAGTGAGGATCTAGGTTGTAAATTAGTTAAAGAATCAACAGATGAAGTCTGAAAGATAGCGAGCATAGAGCAAGTGTCTAGTATCTTGGGTCGTAGTAGTAGGAAGAGGCTCGACAACTGAGTGGGCAGAGGCCTAGTAGAGTTTGCAGCTAAGTGAGCAGACCCCTACAACTAAGTATGTAGGGTGGAGTCAAGTCTATAACCAAGGATGAAGAATAATAAAGAGAATTTTATCTAAATTTCGTAGCACAGAGATAGAGAATAGCCCCTTGATTTCGCCTCAGTGGGAAAGCGAGGAAGAGCTCGTGAAAGTTCCTCCAAGAAGTGTGGGCAGTCTGATAAGGCAGCGAATTCCATGCCTACCACCTCCAACTACACCGCCACTAGTCTCACCATCTTCACCTCAATCTCCGCCCACACCACCTACGCCACCACCACAATTCAATATGGTGAGCGTGATAAAATTTATGGAATTCAAAGGAGTAGGGAACAAAGATCCGGACCAATTTTGGTTCATGGTAAGGACCGTATGGGAAGCACAAGGAGTCGTGGATGAAAATATAAAGAAGGCAATGTTGGTGAGTGCATTGCATGATCGCGCACTGACATGGTATATTAAGCATTCTAATGACTATCCAAACGCAGGAATTACAAATATTCAGGTTACGTTGAATAGGGAATTTAGCAGGCCAAATTCAGAAACACAATCGATTATCAGGTTTAAGGAGATCATGATGCTTCCAGGCAAGACCCCATGGGATCTGGATTAGAGGCTAAAGAGTATGATTCACAAAGCCAACATGACCTTGACAGGTGGGCAGCGCCACACATGGTTTGTAGCATCCCTAACACTGCATCTAAGGATGACGATGTCGCAGCAGAAGTTATCCACCTAGGCCGAAGCTTTGGAGATTGCAATAAGACTATATGAGACCCCAATACAAGATCCTGGTCTGGGAGTCCAACAAATCCACGTGCAACTGCAAAATTTGTGTCTAGAAATGCAGAGTTTGAAACAGGATAGGACAACTCACCTAGAAGTGCGCAAGGAGGTATGGTGCATAAAATGCAAGTGCCAGGGGCATGACAAGGACCATTGTCCAGTCTTCACGAATTACTTGGCCGGAGGAGGGCTGATGCCTTTAAGACCAGAGGCATAAGAAGGACCGAGCACGACACCTTCATTATGGTGGGCGATCTATTAGATAGGGAGAAAACACGCTACAGATAATTGCCATCTATTGTAGAAGTATACGTAGATGTCCCAGCAATTGTTCTGTAATTTCTGCAGGTCGATAGGCCATGATGAGCGCACCTGTGAAAGTTATGAGCTAATGATGGATCACACTCCTACCTACAAGGTGCAGGCCAAAACATGAGCCCTTGACCCAAACACGGGAATGGAACGTGCTAGATTTCAGGGGTGCGAATGAGGTCGAGGTGGAATGGGATCAGGAAGGGGTCGCAGACACTAATTTGTTACAATTGTGAAGGGCCAGGGAACTATGCCCGCAATTGTATGAATTTGACAAGAACATCATGTTTATATTGTACTTAGTTTAATCATGAGGCAAAGGACTACCCTACACTTGTAGCAAGGTTGTGCGAAAAAGGGGTACTCCAGCCTCCCTTGACTCAGAATTTGAAAATGATGAGGTCTAAGCCATGTGAACAGGACCTGAATGTAAACATAGTGCTCAGAAGCAATATCACGATAGGAGATGACAAAGGTAAGGAACGTGAAGAAAGTGTGTGGGTTCGCAAGGATCCTACAAAGGAACCTAAATTCGATCTGGAGCACGTGAAGGAGACATTCATGGAAGCTAAGAAGAGCTTCATGGAGGCCTCCACTTTAGGTAATAAGGATCAACTAGAGTCAAAGACGGATCCTTCAATGATCAATACCTTTCTGGAGACATGTATGAAACTGTTGCGCGACAATAAGGCTATGAAATGGTTGCAGGAAATTATCACTAGGTGTGTTGGGTCAAGAGAACCGTGCGTAGTTTAGAAGCTCAGAAAGTACACATCACAAATAGGAAGGGAAATGAGATTGACTACGCAAATCAGGGAGTATGAAATGCATCAAGTAATTCTGGATCTAGGATCGGATGCGAATTTACTGCCAAAACAAACATGGGAACACATGGGCAGACCCGCATTACAATGGTCTCCTATTCAACTGCGAATGGCGAACTAATAGAAGATCTTACCCATGGGAAGATTGCAAGGAGTAATGGTGGATATTGAAGGTATGAGCGCACTGGCAGATTTCGAAGTGATGGAGATTGTCGATGACAGCAATCCCTATCCTGCGCTACTGGGAATAGACTATGCCATCGATATGAATGGAGTAATAAATCTAAAGAAGTGCAAAATGATTTTTGAGAAAAATTCACTACACGTAGTGGTGCCTTTAGACCTTGCGGAAGGAGCATGCTACACAAAGCTAGTGCATGACGATGAGAGTGATGATGAGCTAGACTGTATCTACAAGATAACCGCTTGGGAATAGAATTGGGTGAATCCTACAAAAGATGGCTGGATTTTGTGGGATCGCAAAAGCTCCTGCACATCGGATTCAAATGAGGAAACAGAATGATGGCAGAATCGGTTACACGAGGTAACCACCCTCAATTGCAACATGATGATTAGATAATTGCATTGCATGAAAACAAAGGTAAGGGATCTACCTATGTATGATGGGTTGACAGCGGTGGATGAATTCCTAAACAAATTTGAAAGCACAATGCCAGAACAGCAGTAGTTCGATTCTTTGAAATGGGCACTGCGCACGACGACTGCAAGGTGGTGGGGTACACATCAAAGATGTGTTAAGAGCTTGCGCGAATGCAGAAGGGGGATGCTTATACGATTTGGAGAACCTCAGCTACGAATGAGAGCCAGTTATGAGGGGCAAAACAGCTTGCGCACCCACCTTTCCAGATGGGTATAAGCGTATGGTACACAGCCCGCAGGAATGCGGACCACTATCATGATAGGAAATAGGAACAACAAGCAGAAGCAAGAAATACAAGGGTATGAATGACGAAGCATGATAAAACCTAGTGCACCAAACATCATACATGGGAAAGCCTTTTAAAAAGTGTGCAAAGTGTTGAATGGGTCCACAATGTAAGACGCACTAACTAGGACCTGTGCATACCAGCAATTGTATGGGCTTATAGGTCCATGTGAAAAACTCTGTCTGCACAAGTGCTTCCCAAGTTGAAGTATGAAGCAGCGGTTGTAGTCCCTGTGGAGCATGCAAAGATGAGTCCGCGCATAACAGCACCAGTAGATATGATGGTCTGCACCAACCGGAATGAGGAAATTACACAGTTACATGAAACAACACATATAAGACTTGAGGAAGAAATCCAACAAGGAACTTTAGACTTCTCAAACTTGAAAAAGACCGAGTACGGCTAAGGGAGAAAAGTGCTCTAATGGACACAGAGGTCAAGAAGCTGGAAAAGAAAATAAAGTAAGAATTTCTCATCTAGAAACTGAGGATAGCAAAGCAAGGTGCATACAGTCATACTGACATATTGGAAGGCTATCGTCGTAGATTGGTTAGTCTGCTTCTATGGTTGAGACTGCATCTCACCAACCGTAGTGATCAGGGCAGCGTGGTGCAAATAGTAGAGTGCGCAATGCCGATCACTACAATAGAAGATGGGGATTCTCTACGAACCATGGTGGAGGACGAAATGAAGCCCCGCACAGGTGGTGTGTCCACCTGACTAGTCGAAGGGAGGACAATCTTAGCACTCCAGGCAGTTGAGAGAGAGTGCAGGACTATAAAATATTCTTCCTGGGGACTACATGATAAGAGAGATGCGCACAGGAGCAGGACATCACAGGGTTCACGACCACACATAGAGGGTTGTGTTATCACGTGGGTTGGCTAGGAAGTGACCGTTGGTTTCACTTTTCATGACAGGATGTCCGATTTGAGGCTAAATGGAGTAGACAGTAGGCATTTAAGGTGAAAGTTATGGGCAATATTTGGGAAAATCTGTCGCCAAGGAGGCATTGATGGCCTGAAATGGGGGGGAATGGTCGAATTTTAATTCAAAAGGTGCTATAAAACTCAAAGGGCTAGCTAGCAGACAACACTTTGTCATTTGAGCATTGAGTGATTGAGTAGAGAACAGAGTGTTGAGAGCTGAGCGATAATAGATCCCCTGAGTTCGCAAGAGACAAAATACTATGTAGAAATGATGATGGCCACTAAGGATGGGTTGGGAATTGAGGAAGGAACCATCGGTGAGGCTGCATAGACCCTCATGGTACAGGATGTTCCCGAAGGTGCTGAGGTTGTGACCGAAATCCCCAAATCATTGCGGAGGCCGAGGCTGAAGAAGGATAAGCAGGCAATGGGACCAGTACGCATGTCCCCGAGGAATCTGTGGCACAGCAAGTTATCAATGGAATAAAAAGGGAAGGTAGTCACGATTGAAATATATGAGGAGGAAGAAGATCTGTAGGTCTTGATTGCCGTTGTAGAAGAATAAGAAGACATGGAGGAGGATATCCAACTGTTGTGCTCTACAGCAAAACTACCCGTGTATATCCCTCCATGGAAAGGAAAATCCAATGTACCGAAGGATTTGGATGCAACGAAGAGTTCACTCCAGATCTCGTTCCTCCCTGATGGTATTGTATTTGAGGGCTCACACCTAGGCCTCATGCCCACCATAAAATTTGAAGACTGGGACCTTGCAGATAGCGAGAAATTCCTGCACTTAGAGATGGAAAATCTGATGAATCAACATATGGAGGGGGCAGTGATAGCATTAGAGCCACGAAAATGGCTGCGCGGTGTGGAAAAGGCCAGGTTGTTGCATTTGTTATGGATTCCACATTTCCACTGTGTGCCCATCACCATTTTCTTCATCAGGCAGCTACTCTTCCTGGTGCATGATGGGTATCTATGGCTGGAGGAGCCTATTCCCATCACGCAGACCTCATCCACTGGATTTCTTAGCTTCCCTGTAAGGGAAAGGACCTCACGATGATAGTTGAGAAAAGTAGCAATTTGGCTCTCAGAGAGACCATGAAGGCAAAGTATAATCTAGAGAAAAAGAAGAGGGGCTACGCCATCTCCATCATCAAGGATAAGGGGGTGTGCATAGCCACCCAAATACTGGCCGGTAAAGTGATGAGAAAATGTTGCGCTGATGAGGTACTAGCATTGGTGGTCACGTTGGCTGAAAAATGTGCAAAGTGGGTCTAATTCAACTAGGTCGAGTTCCTATGTGAGGAGTTCTTGTTAGACTGTTGCAAAGCCTAGGAGTATGGTAAGACCTTCCTCTATGCGTCGTTGCTCTTACCCATCCTGCTACTAGCGGGAGAACTACCGAAAGATAGTCAGTTCCCAAACATTGACCGAGACTTACCAAAGGCCACGAAGTATGCTTCACTCTAGGCCACCAAGGACACGAAACAGATTCGCAATATAACAAAAAATTGGGTGCTCATGTAGGCAAGCATCCAAATGTGGATCAACAGGAGGCTGCGCCTGTCACCTACGGTGCAAAATAGTCGGCAGAGTTTTGTAGACTTCAAGGTGGATATGCACAATATATACATCAGGGCATAGAAGGATCCGGTGAAGCAGTAGAAGAAGCTACCATTTGTAGCCATTGATGACGTGATCTTTACGGTATTGGAGACATGGCCTCTCGAGTGGGGCGCCCCATATTTGGCAGAACTGGAGAAAGCGACAGCACAGAAAAAGAAGGATGATTCCAAGCTACACGTCACCCAACTGGCCATAAGAAGGTGGAATGAAAAAGTGGTGGCAGAGGTAAGAGCAGTCTGTGAAGTGGCACAGGAAGCCATGGAGTAGAAGAAGGTTGCAGAAGCAGCAGCAGTAGCACAAACAGCAAAGGCTGCAATGGTACAGGCAGATGAGGGCCAAGAAACATCCTCAGGGTAGGAGGCAGAAGACACAGAAATAGCAGAAGGGAGCACAGACCCAGGGACCACGTCCACACAACACAAATGGTCGTGCATCGCAGAAAGATTGGTTCTAAGGAAGAAGGTCAAGGCCTCGAAGCTGGCCATTGACCCGGTCACCTTAACTGAAGGTGATCACCATGACATCAGTGAGATGGTCCACGATGTCACCAACAAAGCATTCCAAGAGTTTATGATAGAGCACCAGAGTGTGTTGGGGACCCTCAGGGCATAGCTATAGGAGTTATAGGTACGGGCCCCTCAGGAAGGTACCCTGTCTACCCACGTCGCAGCAGGCACTTCAACAGCAAAACAAATGATGCGTGCAAGGATGGCCAACACAAAAGTGTTGCCAGAGGGAGCATTAGTATCATCAAATGTGATGGACCAATGACTGTTAGCATAATGAAAGGCCTTGGCCTTAATCTAGATTCCCTTCCCCAGGAAACGCTCTATCAACTATAGGATGGAATAGCAGCAGAGTTGCTCTCTAGGGAGAACCGTGTGATCCAACTTCTTAGTGAATAGAAGATCAATATGGAGCAGCTCAACTTACAGCATGATGAGTTGGTGTCACAGAAATAAAGGTTGGTGTAGATGGTAGATGATTCTTGCCACCATGTCCCAGAGTTGGCTATCATATCAGATCTACTGGTGGAAGTGTGGATCCACAACTTGGCCAATGGCATCCACGATGTGAGAGAAAAGAAAACAAGGGTGCAATTGGAGCTGAATCTCTAGATTGCCGAGTTGTAGTTGAAGGCGCAACCCTCCACTCCCCTGAAAATCAAAGAACAACGCACCAATGCTATTATAGTAGGGTTGGAAGAGATTGGAGGTACAGTGTGCAACTCTACCAACATGTTGGAATAGGCGCTTGAGGTCCTCACGACATTTCAGGAGGACCCCAACATCCAGCGGTTGGAGATAGATGCATGCGAACTCCAGCAACTATATGACAGCATCAAGGGGACTATGGAGACAGTAATCCTTACTCAGTGCTTTGCAAGAATATAGCAAGCCAAGGCACCAAAGGAGAAGGTGGATGCAGCGCGCCATAAGGAAGCATTTCTCAAAGCATGCATGTAGCCATGGATTGACGAAGCCTTCACAATCATAGCAGATATTGAAGGAAAGCTTGTGTAGATTTAAGGGATGCATGCACAGATGCAGCGCAACACGCCAGAAATAGAGGGCTTAGAATAGAGAATGCAGCAGGTATAGCAAACAGCAGCTCAGTGTGCTGCAGACATCAGCATCATATGAGAACAGTTGGATAGACTCTGCACAGGGCGAAGTCGAGTCTGTAATCAAGGACGAAGAATAATAAAGAGAATTTTATCTGAATTTCGTGTATTCGTTCTTATGTTATTACATGTTTGATATCAAGTGCAATTATACTATTTATTTATTGCGCACTTTTGTATGAATGGTGAATATTGTTAAGCATAAATGAAAGCATTTAGATAAGCTAAGTTAGTCAACTAATATCGGGTTTCTAGTAACGGTTTGGGAAATAAAACTGTTCAAGCCCTGAGTAGGGTTGTGCGAAGGCAGCATCACCGGCTGCGAGGTACTGATAAGTGCGAGTAGAGACTTGCGCGTAGGGTCAAACCGCAGACCACTAGAACCCATCATACATTCCCAGGGTGTGGAAACCTAGTTCTAGGACCCTCCCATACTACTTTGGGTGAGACCTCAGTCAGTGCTCCATGGACTATTGCCGAAAGGGCTAGTAATACTGGGATTTGTTTGTCTAAATCATCTTCGAACCTGGGTCAGGCCCCAATAAGCCAACGCAGGGGTTGGGGGTTTAATGGTAAATGAAATGGGGCTTGCAATGATGGTTGAGACTAGGGAAGAGTGTCGACATGTGTATTTATTGGTCTTGCAGGGCGCTGCCAATTTTGAGGCCACATTGAGTTTTGTACAGATGAATTGGTCCACTTCAAAGGATAGGGGTTATTATTTGAATATTTCCATGAAGGGGTAGAATATTATTGACTTGCCCATATAGGATCGATAAATGGTTGATTTGGCCAAGGCAGTGCAACATAAGGCTAGGATTGCCAAGTGGAATTAAAAGATGGTTGTCCCTGCCATGTAGATCTAGGAATCTACTGTTGAACATACTGTCGAGAATAAAATAGCGATGGACCATGTATCATACCTGAAGGATGGGCCTACCATTATCATCATTGTGTCATAAGATATACTAGTTTTGGGTATTCCTCAACTTATTTTAACACAACTTTAGTCCTAGGAGTGATGGACATTGATATGTCTAATTATCTTTAGTAAAAATAGCACATGTTTCAACCGTATCTAGTGGACATTTCGTTCGGATGTGTTTCTTGCGACAATGGGGGGAAAAATGGCCATAGCTTGTTCTACCTTGGCTTGTTTCTACTTGACATGTAAGAAATCGAACTGTGTAGTTAATGTGCCCAAAATATTAGTTTTAGAATCTTCTAAGAGATTTGAAATTTTTGCTCGAGTTACACCTCCGTTTGAGGTTTTGCTGGTTCTAATAAGAGAATCCCATATTCTAGATTAGGTCCACGTATTTTGTCACGAGCATCTAATACACAATTTAATAATATAATCATATTATTCTCAGGAAATATCACCTTGCCCCATTAAATTAAGTGTTTCTATCCATTCATCTTTCATGCCCCTAATTAAGGCAGTTTTCAACACTTCCTTGGGCAGATTGGTGTAATGTGATCTCTATAGGTTATACTGAAATCTCTCAACATACTCCTCCAAGGTTTCAACATCTTTTGCTGTCATTTTAAAGATTTAATCTTTTAAGTCCCTAGATCGATAATAATCTTGATATTTTGGTAAGAAAATCATTTTTCATTCCATCCCAAGAATCTATAGCGCCTCCTCCTAATCCCATAAATCAATGTAGAGTTGTTCCCTTCAAGGTAGAAGGAAACAATTTCATCTTCTATATATCAGTAGTGTAAACATACCCTCTACATAGAACATCAAACTCGAACAAGAATGCACTAGGATCTTTAGAATTCATTCCATGAAAAGTCAAGATATTTTATAATGTAATGGCTTTCATCAGGGCATTAGCCAATGGATCGACTATAGGATATTCTATGGTCGAGGTTTGCATTTGTGAAACTTGGTTTTCCTTTTGGTAAAAAATTCAACAATATTTTTAAGGAATTTTGTGATCATGAGGTATTATTTGAGAAGATGGATTTTGGTTAATGTTCAACCCTTGAGGGGGCCTCACAACATTTCTTAGATTAGGAATTTCAGGTGTTTTTTCTCAAAATAGGGATTGCAAGGGGTCCAATTCTAGGAGTTTGTGGATCTGTCTCAACAAACCATGGTTCTGCTCCACTTGTTTCTCCCTCCCCTTCTTTCAAGTTACAAGAATTCCCCTCATATCTATTAGAAGGGTTGAGGTTTTTAATAGGTGTATCTTGGAAACTTTGTTCAAATTCTTTAGTTTTGCTGTGAATCTCAACGTCAGCTATTGTTTATGACTCTGCTACTCGAGGGGAATGGTAGAGTCCTTCTTAGATATTGTTTGGGGACCTACTGATGCTTGATCTTCAGATCTCTAAATTATTTTTCTATAAAGGTCGATCTTCCAAGGCCAACCTGACCTTAGGTTTGTCGGGTTGTGTTATATTCTTTCCACGACTAGCCCACATAGTTAACCGAGGGGTTAGAGGGGTGGTAGAGCTCCCCTCCGTTGTGTTGATTGTGTAGTGGGGGGGGGTCACAGGGGGTTTGAGGCATACCCATAACCCCACTTTATGGGGTCCAGGGTAGCGCCGCAGAAAATTTTGGTTTTGGACCCTATGTTAGTATGGGCAGACCCACCTATGGTTTTGTGCATGATTTTCGCACATGTTTTTGGACACGATGGTTTTTTGGTCCATGGTATTGGAAGCGATGGTTTTTAGTCCATGGTATTGGATGTTTCAGCATGTATAAATATGTATTATAACATTGAAATGAATATAATGAAAAATCAAGCTGGTAGTCCCAGTTTTGGGATCCATGGGAAAATATCTGTGTATATGTGTTTTATGCGTTATGCTCTTGCATTGTTTATTTTCTATGTTTTAGAATTCGTATGCAGGTAATTTTTGTATAGGGTTAAAACCTACATTTGGTATCGGAGCAGTTTTGGCTTCAAGGGGATACCTGTGTTTCTAAGGGGTTTCACTCAGGCTTGTGGTAGACCCTATTCAGTGGGAGATCTGCGAGATCGATTATGGTGGTGAAAGAAGACAGCGAGTAGTGGAAAGATAGAGATTGAGAAATTTAATGGTCAGAGTTTTGAGTTGTGGAAACTCAAGATGGAGGATTTGTTGGTGGATAAATATCAGTGGATCGCGATAGATCCAAGTACTAAACCAACGGGAGTGTCCAATGAAGAATGGAAGAAGTTGGATCGGAAGGCAAAGAGCACAATATGATTGTGTGTCTCAGATCAGTATTGCTAACTTATCAGCAAACTACGACAAGGCTTTGTGGGACAAGTTAGGGACTTTTTACCAATCTAAGTCTCTGGTGAATAAACTGTTCCTGTGGAAAAGCTTATCACCTGAGGATGAAAGATGGAGACTCGGTGGACAGAGATATGAATGCATTTAATACTGTGGTAAGCAGTTAGCATTTTGTTGATTTTAAATTTCAATGAAGATAATTAGACAGTTTTTTTGTTCTCTACAGATTCGTGGGATATCTGGTTTTTGCAATAGGTAGCAATGCAACTGCCTTGAATTTTGATGAAATAGTCTCATCCTTGCTGATGGAGGAGATGAGACAGAAAAATATGGAGAGCCAAAATGGTGATGCCTTGTCTGTACGAGGGCAGACCCAGAATAGAAACAAAAGTAAGTCATCGAGTGGGAGGTCTAAGTCTAGAGGGAGATCTAAATCTCCAGGAAAACCTGTAAAGGTGGTGTGCTAGAAATGTGGAAAGGAAGGGCACTACAAAAGGGATTGTAAATCTAAAGCTCCTGACAAAGGAAAGGGATTTGATGATGATCCTTCTACAGAGGAGAAAACCACCTTAGATGAAGGTGGGGATGTGTACTTGGCTTCTTCAAGTACACATGTAGATCATGAGGCATGGTTGATTGACTCAGGTGCATCTTTTCACTTCACTTCCCATAGAGAGTGGTTTTGTGAGTATGAGAAATATGATGGTGGTGATGTCTTCTTGGGGGATGACAAGAAGGCTAGAATAATTGGTCATGGAAAAGTAAATTTGAAGCTGCAATATGGAAGGGTTAGAACACTTCCAGGTGTTCTGCATATTCCTGCATTAGCCAGAAATCTGATTTCTGTTAGGAAGTTGGATGATGCAAACGTAAAAACAGTGTTCAAGAAGGATACCTACAAAATGGTTCGGGGAGCACTAGTATTGATGTGGGAGTTCGAATTGGAACTCTATACAAGCTGCAAGGTAGCACTGTTATTGATGGGTGCAACAATTTTGTGGTTCCTGAAAGTAGAGCAAAAAATCTAGCGGTCTCTAGAGAGAAGACCATGTTGTGGCATCAAAGGCTTGGACATATTGGAGAGAAGGGCCTTCGAGTACTTCATGGTAAAGGTATGGTAGAAGGTATGAGTAATAGCTCTCTAGATTTTGATTTATTTGAAAATTGTGCATATGGGAAGCAGAATCGGGTGAGTTTCCCCTCTGGTAGTAAGAGGGCGAAACAGATATTAGAACTTATGCATAGTGATGTGTTTGGACCTGTGAAGGTTCCATCACTGGGTAAGTCTATGTATATGTATCATTTATAGATGACTTCTCAAGGAATACATGGATATATTTCCTTAAGAAGAAATCTAAAGCCTTTGATAGGTTTAAAAAATTTAAGGCTCTCGTGGAAAATTAGATAGAGAAGAAGATAAAGTGCTGAGGACAGATAACGGTGGAGAGTTTTGCAGCAAGGAATTTGAAGAATTTTGTAAGAAGTGTGGTATAGCACGACAAAATACTTCTCCATATACACCTCAGCAAAATGGAGTTGCAGACAGAATGAATAAGGTGTTTATGGAAAGGGCAAGAAGCATGCTAAGGTTGCCAAGTTAGGACAAGAATTCTGGGCAGAGGCGGTGGATACTACATGTTACCTGGTCAACGGGTCACCTTCATTAGTGTTGGAGGATAAGACTCCCCAAGAGGTATGGACTAGTAAGAAACCCTCTCTTTCACATCTAAGGGTATTTGGATGTGATGCATATGTAAATGTTCCAAAGGAGAAATGAACCAAGTTGGATAGTAAATCTAAAAGGTGCATCTTTATTGGGTATAAGGATGGTTTAAAGGGTTATAAGCTTTGGAACCCATTCACACGGAAGGTTGTGTACAGCCGAGATGTGGTGTTTAGAGAGGTAAAAGATGTTATTAAACATGAAGTCCAACCAA